>VZTL01013659.1:0-15304 GCA_013400535.1 Scopus umbretta
TTTTCTTCATAGGAGAGGTGTTCATCTCTCTCATTATTTTTGTGGCCCTCTTCTGGACCTGCTCCAACAGTTCCATGTCCTTCTTGTGCTGAGGGCTTCAGAGCTGGACGCAGTACTCCAGGTGGGGCCTCACCAGAGCAGAGGAGAGGGACAGAATCACCCCCCTTGACCTGTTGGCCATGCTTCTTTGATGCAGCCCAGGATACAGTTGACTTTCTGGGCTGCAAGTGCATATTGTTGGCTCATGTTCAGCTTTTCATCCACCAGTACCCCCAAGTCCTTCTCTGCAGGGCTGCTCTCAATCCCTTCATCCCCCAGGCTGCATTGATACCAGGGGTTGCCCCAAGCCAGGTGCAGGACTTTGCACTTGGCCTTGTTGAACCTCATGAGGTTCACATGGGCCTATTTGTCGAGCTTGTTCTGGTCCCTCTGCATGGCATCCCATCCCTCAGGTGTGTCAAGTCAGCTTGGTGTCATCTGCAAACTTGCTGAAGGTGCACTCGATCCCACTGTCTATGTCATTGATGCAGATATTAAATGGTACTAGTCCCAGTACAGACCCCTGAAGGACACCACTTGTCACCAATCTCCATCTGGACATTGAATCATTGACCACTACCCTCTGGATGTGACCTTCCAACCAACTCCTTATCCACTGAACAGTGCACCCATCAAATCCATATCTCTCCAATTTAGAGGGAAGAAAGGAAGTAGACAAAATCAATGAATGTGTTAAATAAATGTATAACTATTTGGTTCCTTTCCTGAGAATGAAAAGTTTTCAGAGTTTTCAGTAAACTTTTTCGGCGGGGGGGGGAAGGTCGGGGAGTGGTGGTGGTGGTGAGGGTGGTGGTGGTGTGTAGAATATCTCATTATCAAAATACACGGTGGTAATGGACATCTTTTACTGCTGGGAGTAAAGAATTCGTGGAAGTGAGAAAAGGTTAGTCTGCTGCAATGATCCAATCATATCAAACAACATTTTCCATTTTAAGGGAATAATAGGTTGCTGTAATAGTGCATTATTACCACAGAGTGTTAACTACTGAGATGGGTCAAAATCCTGCCATCCTCACACTCTAAAATCTCCAAATGAAGTCCTAACTGTATCCTACCCTGAACAAAGATAACGGAAGTCAGGCTACAGAACACTGAGCCTGCTGGTATGCCAAGGCATGGTGCAGTTGCATGACCCAGAAACAAAGCCAACAGAAGACTGCTATAAAGCATTCTTAGTTAAAAGCTTTTCACGTGGAACAAATTTGTTGGAGAGCTGGGTCATTACCACACAACCACCTGTTCATGCAACGGGAAACAGAATAAAGCACAAAACCAGTGACAATCAATAAGCCTTTCCATCAGGCAGCTTCTCACCATGAAATAAAGGACTAAAGTTCTTATGACCGACATATGACTTGACTGCTACTATCTTTTTAAGTGGAAGGGAGTTACTATTTGTTTGGGATGGGAAGGGGATATATAGCTATACTTAGGTACTGTAGTGATGGACAGAAGTTTAAAACTTCAGTTAGACAATAAATTATTCTCTTTTCTATACTTTGTCTCCATTTCCTGATTAATTTTCATTCACATGGGCATTCACATTCATTCATTAAAGGGCACTGAGATTTCTTCAGGTGCACTTGTAATACAGCTACTAGTAGAAATATAATTCAGTTTAAAGTCAGGAGGTGTGCAAGTGCACCACAGAATGACAGAATAGTTCACTTTGGAAAGGACCTCAGGAGGTCATCTAATCCAACCTCCTGCTCAAAGCAGGGCTGACGCTCTATTCAGACCAGTCTCCTCTGATATTTGTCCAGTCAGATATTGAAAATCTCCAATGATGGAGACCGCACAACTTCTGGGCAGACTGCTCCAGTGCTTAGTTATCCTTACAGTGATTTTTTTTTTGCTTTTAATTTTTTTCCAGTCAGAGCTTCCCCTCTCAATTATGATAGCTGTCTCCTGCTCTCTCACCATGCACCTCAGTAAGGAGCCTGTCTCCACACCCTTGAAGGCCTCCTTGTAGGTATGGCAATGCTGCTATTAGGTCCCCCTGAAGCTATCCCTTATCCAGGCTGGACAAGTCAAGCTCCATGAGCATCTGCTCACAGGAGATGTGATTGAGACCCTCAACTATCATGGTGGCCCTCCACTGAACAAGCTTCAGTTAATCAGCATCTTTTGGTACGGGAGGGCACAAAGCCAAATGCGATATTCTACATGTGGTCCTGCAAATGCCTAATAAAAGGGGTTATCTTCAACCTACTAATTGTGTTCCTGTTGAAACTGCCCTCTGTGCTGGTGGCCTTCATCGCTGTCAGGGCACACTGCTCTCAGGTTTAGCCAACTGCCCACCACAACCCCAGATATCACATATGCATCTCCAAGCACTTGTAATTGAATATAAAACATCAAAATAAATAAAGATCTGCTTGATGTAACAGAACATAAAGTCAAGACATAACGCCTTGACAAATGAATCCCCTACTGCTTTCAGCTTGTGTCCATAAATTCATATGAGTAGATCTGAGGAGAAAAACATTTTAACACCAGGCAAAGGAAGTTCATCATTTACCATTTTAAATTCAACATTGAGGAGTATTTACCTTCACTGGGAAATTTTTTCAGAGCATGCAAATCAAAAAATGTGGAAAACCACTGAACTCCTTTAGTTGGTATTTACTTCATCATGTTTACACTTCCTCATTCATTCCCCAAATGATTGTTTTTATTGGAGTATTAAATTATTACATGAATGAACGGTTCTTTTCCTTAGGTGGTGGAAATGTACAGGAAACTGATAATGAAATACAGGTATAAAAAGGAACTCAGATATTTATCTCCATGAAATTTAATGAAGTTTTTGAACAAGATATGGCATTTCAACTTTAAATGGCCCAAGCAATCACTGCACTGATTTATGGAGGCAAATTCACAATTTCTGTAAGTAAACACAGTTCTCTGACTTTGGCTGAGCTAAGATTCTAGTTCCTGCTCCCAGAACTAGATTAGTTATTATTTAAAAACTCTCTGACCTAACAGCACAAAACTGGCCCAGAAAATCTTCCTATCAAGTTCTTCTACCTACTAGGCTGAAATCAGTGTTGTTCAATGGCCACACACACATAACTGTCATTGCATCCACATAGTGGCATATTTGTTATGTGGACAATATTTTCTCCATAAACTGGATTCTATGGGGTATTTTCAAAAGAGACTGGTATTCAGAAAATCAGATAACCTTTGCTGCTTGGAGTAGAAGACTGCTCTCAGTTACAAGCTTTAAGTGTAACCACATAAAATCTCCATTCACATTTATAGCAAAGCCAGAGTTTTGCATACGCTACAGAAGAACTTGCAGGATTACTCAGTAATAGTTGTAGACAGTACTAGTTAAGTAAGTAAACAGCTGTCATGTCATCTACTGGGTATGAAGGGACAGGCAACATTATCAAGGCAGAGGTATTTGGCAAAATATCTATTGTTTATGTTATACCACAGTGCTGAGGAGAGAGAAGTGTGAGAACCAGGAGACAAAGAATTATGTGGAGGAAAACTCTTACTAATTCTCTTAGGCACAGTGGACCTGACTCACCACTGAGTCACTTCAGCAGTGTGCCAGGGCAAATGAACCATTTTCAATGGGGTTTACACCAGCGTAAACGTAGTGTAATGTTTTGCATCAATCCTTCTCCTCGTCTTCTCCTTACTGGATTTATTTATCATCCCTCTAGATGCCAAAAACCAGTCATGTGAAATGTTCAGTATATGCACCTGCAGCATTACTTACAGCTTTAGCTGTCTCACATGTACGGTTATTTCATATTGTCTTGGTTCTGGCTCATCCTGCTGTACTTTGCAGAGCCCCGAGACTTCCCACCCACATTTGAGTCATTTTTACTGCCTCCCACACACTCTTTATTCTTCCAGGTATAAAGTGCAGATTGAATGTACCAAAAGGGGACATTTATTTCAGAATGCTAGTAGCTTACTATATACTGGACTCTCAGAAGGAGAATTTTCTAATGCTTGCAGGAGAAATAAATTAAAAAAAAAAAAAAAAAAACTGAAGGGAATAATTAAGAAAAAAAATACTAGATGGAAAAATCAGCGCTATTATAACTGTAATCTCTTTCTGTGACATCTGCAAACAAATTCTGACTCAGGAGCAAATTCAGCCCTGCCACAGTCAGGCAAAAGCTGGAAAAGGCCAATGGTGCATTTTTTTTCTACAGAATTTGGTACACGATCTTGGAAACAAAAATGGTCTGTCATGCCTAAAATCACTGATTTTGCACTCAGTTGCTTTTGTTAGGCAATGAGTGATCTGCCCCTTTTGTCTTTTTCTTCTCAGCTTTGCAAATTTTTCTTGCCACCCACTGAGACTGGAAGAGGCTTCTGTTTTCCATTTGCTCAACAACCTCCTTCATTTCTTTTCCACTTTCCTCTCCCACTCCTTAAAACCCACTTATGGGCCAAGACAAGCTGCAGCTGGCTCCCACTTCTGCAGCGTGAGATAGAGGAGAGGGAGCAAAGGAGGAGAAAGATGACTAGCAGACATGTTCCCCTTCCTTTTTGACTTTGCAGCTGTGCATTTAGCCCACCCATTTCAGATGGGAAGAATGAAGCTGTAACCAACACCTAACAGCCCTGAGGAGGCAGTATGATTTATCATCAGATGAAGCCAGCACAGCTCTTTTCACGCTGGTTGTGGTGATCCAGGCTGCAAATATCTGAGGACAGAAGCTGTCTCTCATTCTGTGCCTGAATAAGGACTTGTTTTTTGGATCCCCACATTTAGGTGGGACTGGAAATGCTGCTGCCATATGCAGAACTGACATTAATAGTTCTTCCTGGAAGTAGGAAGTTGCTACTTTCAGACTTACCCACAAAATTCCAGTTCAAGGTACCATTCAAAAGTTCTTATTTGGGGGGGAAAAAAGAAGTTTGAAGAAGCGTAAAAAATGCTGAAGGTTGCCAGGATGAAAGATCTTAAAGATACAAGAAACAGTCACATAGGCCGCTTTCTTGCTATGAGCAGACACACTGAGCCATTGTCACATAAGGCAGGGCATCCTAGAAATACTTTATCAACAAAGCCAATTGTCGCTGAGTGCACTTACTGCTGCACCACTGTCATGGTTACGGAAGAGAGCCGGAGGGAGGCACCTGTGCTGTTGGATGGATCATGGGTAGGTACAGGGCACTGCAGAGCCCGCGTGGTCGACCACTGCATGCCCGAGCCATGAGTTAGAAGAGCATCAGCAATGAAAGAAATTATGCAAAGTAATAGGATGAAGAACTGAAGACATCCAGAAGTGCAACATTTCACATTGTCAAAACATTCACCTGCTGGCAAACAGTACTAGATAATAATGCATCACCACAGCAACACATCACTTAGGCATTGTAACTGGCAGACTGTATGCTGTTTGTGTCCAAGGCTTGAAGGGCATCTAGGTGGCTGCTGGAATCACTGCTTTGATGCTTTAATTAATCAATTAAGACAGTTTAAGACAGTTACCTGGTATTACATTTTGTGTAATGGGAAAAGGTAGTGGACATTCACTTACCTGTCTGCCAGGCTCAAGAGTCAAACTATGCACTAAAACTCTTAACACACAAGCACAAATGCACAGCAGCACTACCAGAGACTTTTTCTGTACATATGAGAGAAATCCTCAACAGAAAAGCAAGCAAACAACTGAAAAAAAAACCAAAACCACAAAACCTGCAATAGCCATTCTTTCTTCTCTATCAACCAGTTTGCCTCAAATTCTGAGCTTCTCTTCTGTGTTGTTCAGAAACAATTTGCAGAATCCCTCACTTTGGTAAAAATGTAACAGGCTTAAACTATCACCAAATGCTATTCAGTGCTCTTCTTCAATAAACCTAAAATTATTTCCAGTGCAAAAACAATGCAAACAGTTCCTTTTAATATGTACTGGTTTTCCCTGGCATGTCAAGAATTGTGAGTTTTTAACAGTTCAGATAATAAATACGGATAAGTGTAGCTCTGTAGCTCTTTCTGGAGAGAAGAGGTGCTTGAAAAAGGGAAAGGATGAGGGTGGGAGAAAGATAAGGCGAATGTATCTAAAACAATACAATTGGGCTACAGACAAGGCTAAAAGCTAAGGTCAAAACCATTTGCGTTGCTATTTATATGCTCAATGACAGTATTTTTAATGATGCTTGTTTTAAAGCAGAAAGCCTAAGTCAACTGTCAATTAACACTTACCCAGCCAAGTAGATACTATGCACTGATGATTAACCTGCTTTTGCAAACCAGCAGCCTCAGGCGAATGCAAGTGGCACCAAAAGGGAGACCGGAGACCGTTCTCAAGCTGCAAAATGCCTTGCATCTCTGCAAACACTATGCATTGAAAGTGCTAGTTAACGTTTCCTACCTTAGATGGTTTCCTTTTGCAAGAGCTACTGCTGATTTATTTAGATGTATCTTTTCCAACAGTTTTCCTTCTTCTCTTGTGATGGGAGAAAACTGGCATAGAGAGCAGTTTCTAACTGAAGATTAGTACTGACACTTGGATCCTTTTGCTGCTCTGACAACCTTCGCAAGGCTGCCCATGCTACTGGAAGCCCTTCCTTCATATAGACGGAGCCGCTTTTATTGCATGTTTCAGTATTAATGCCTGTATTATAAGCTGCTCAAGTACCTTTCACACATCACTAGGTTTTGTTGTTAGCGAAACAGCAGGGTAACAGACATTTCAGAATGAACCATTCTTCCACACTGCAGGCAGAAATTTGTACACCCTGCTGTAAGGAATTAGTCTCGTCTCTGCTATACCGAGACTTTCGCAAAGGGAAAGGCAATTGATTTACAAAGTAGATGTGGCTGCAAACAAAAGCAGCTCAACCCTAGGGCAAAGCAAAAAACAAACTACAAAAACTAAAAAAAATAAGATTCGTGTTTTAATTAATGTCACTGAGGCATAAGTGGCATTTAATTGACACATAAATAATTGACATTTCTAGTCTCATTCCTGCCCAGTGCCTACTGCATTTGTTCCCTTATTTTAAAGCAACATACCATTATGATTAATAGATTTAAAATATATATATTGATTATGCTTTTCTAGACAATTACACATACATGTGAACCAGAAAAATGTTAACCCTTTCTTCCCTCACATACATTGAGTGCCATGCTGCCACGTTAGGATGTCAGATACAGCAGCTGGACCCATCTTTATGTGTAGTAAGTGATACAGAGGTTTTCACCAGCACTTGTAGTACACATTTACACCAATCACAAGACAGTTGTAGACAGAAGTCAAGTGCTGAAAAGAAGCACTTACTTAGTGCTTACAGAAGCAGTTGGGCTGCATGTAAATAAGCCCCAAGAGACCTCTCCAAAAGCGTAACTTCCAACATGCCACACTGTCAACTTTTATTCACATGAAATTCAAAACACCAGCTAGTAGCGGCACAGAACCATTTGTTCATCAGCTAGCGGTACAGCTGGTCGTGGAGGCCTGCTAAGAGACAACTAAGCCTGGCCATCACGGGGCTACAGTTGCCTATCAAAGCAATCACACCTGATCCCCTCACAGCCTATACCACGTTTGCCATCAAAACATCCCCAGGAGGTTATCTTTGGATATGAAGGCTTCCTCTAACAACCTAGGCTCCCTCTAACAACATCATTAGCTGAAACAGCAGATAAAGAGAAGCCCCCTGCCAAGTCATATCTCGCTACAGGCTGTCAATGCTAACGAAGCCACAGAAAAAGCCACACTCAGTGCAAGACATACCAGGGAAAGTACTTTCTTTAGTGGAAGGGGTTACTATCACTGCACAAGGTAGGGGTGAGGCATCATCTGGAGTACAATGTCCATCCATGCTGACAGAAGGTGGCTCCAGCTGGGAACAGACAATGAGAAGGTCCACCAGTATCACCAGAAGACCCTGGAGCTGACTTTATGAGCAGAGGAGAATTTGGCTCATTCAGTTTTGCAAAACAAAATTTGGGAGGAACTAAGACTGTTCTCCATAAATTCTCCTTAGAGTTCATCAGTTAAAGGGGAGAAGAGCGAAAAAGCTATAAATCAGTCTGTATCAGAATCAATAACTATACAAAGACCACTTACAAATAGAGTTTGCTGTTATTGCATTTCTAAATATCAGATGTTAAGGAAACCCAGGCATGTTCCCCAGGAGGGGTCACTGGCTGTCACACAGCTCCTCCACACACCTCAACAGCCTTCCAAGCCTCTGCCTAGCTTGTCGTGTGGGAAGGACCAGGAGGCAGGTAACCCTCCTCCGCCTCCTCTCAGCAAAACAGAGCTAGAAGACTGATTAAAGACCACGAAACAAATGGAAAGAGTTTTCGTGATTGAAAGGGGTTTGTATCAGGCTGTGAATTATCATGTGAAATACAGTATATTTTTAGAAAAAAGGCAATTACACTTATTTGGTCCATTTTTATGATATGCTCATTAGCACAAGTTGCGATTTTAATTAATAAATAACTGCTTGTGATAGAAAAAGAGAGAAAAATATTTTTAGTGCCAAATACAGAGAAATAGATTGCAACACAACAAAAGGGAAATGGCTGGTTATAAAAAAACAGTTTGTTATTTTAAAATGTGTTTATTTTCTGTGTTACTGCATGATTTTAGCTATTGCTGGATTGGGAACAGAGCTATACCATAAGCACTAAAATAAAACCTTTTTCTCCCTGAAGGTTTTCAGTTGCACTGCATTTTAAGTCAAATTACAAAATTCCAGCCACCTTTGCTCCCCATTTAGGATAGGTTTATCAATATATATGGTCAGGGATAAAACATAGCGATTTCTAGGAGAGGACTAATGTTGCATTAAACAGTGCTCTGTATGCTTCACAAGCAAAGCAAACCTTGCCCATAAAAGCACTGGTGGGCAGGGTTTTTGTAAAAAGAACAGCAAAGCTATTGCCTTTAAAAGCAACAGAAGAATTCATGGTCTTCATAAATTAGCTGCTCAGACCCTTTTGTAGCTTTTCCAGTACGAGTTCCCTGGGAGACTGGGGGCAAGCCAAGGTGGACTGGAGGGGAACAAAGAAACAAGAAAGGAATTATAAACAGAGCTATCCTGTGTTTAAGCCCATTTACTACATGGAATGAATCTGGCCCTCAGAAAATGGGCTGAAAGAAGAATTGAAGTAACTAAATCATCATTTTATTTGGCTGGCAACCTAAAAAAACAGTCATATTTTTGTAAGTTATCAGTAACTCACACTAGTTGACTCTCCCTTCCTCCTCTGTTGAATAAACACTTAAAAATGAACAAGTGTTTGAAAGGGAGACAATATTATAAAATCTGGGCACAGAATAATTGTGGAAGCAGCTGTCCTCCTGACACTATCACAGAAATCAGAGATGGAAAAAATCCCATTAGGTCATACAGTCCCTCCCTTTGTCATTGCAGGACAGTTTCCTAACGTAGATTTTCCAGTGCCTTGTCCAATCTTGTTTTAATACAATCTAAGTGATAGCTTCCAGCAGCTCCCTTGGGAGACTATTCCTCTGCCTAATAAGTATTGCTGCCAAGATTTCCCCCCACTTTAATAGCAATTTGCCCTATTATTTCTGTGTATCTCCAGATTATATTCAAGACAGTAAAAAGAAACACTGAAGTTTTGAAAAATGTTTCAGGATTCCAGATAATTCCACAAAAAATACATCTCACAACCAAAAGCAGCCATGGTTACTTTTTCTTTTTTCTTGTCCTCCTGACCAGGAGATACACAAATGTACCAGCAAGCTGGCTGGTGACAAACACACACTGAGTTTGAGACCAGACAGACAGAGGAATCAGCCCCAGTTCCAAGCCTTTTGAACACGTCCATCCGCTGCAGATGAACAACAAATGACTTACCCATGTTAGCTGCGGATGCGGTCTCTGCATTCTTTCAAATCTGTTTGCTTAGGTCATGACTTTAGTCTAGCTTCCTAATGAAATGAGGTGCAAGTGCTACCTCCTCATCTGATTGCTCTCCACAATCAACACTGAAATTCAACTGCCATTTAAAGTGATCCCTTAGGTCCAAAGGCTCATGGAAATCACAGGCTGATCACCATGGAAGAAGCCTCATACTGTGTCACCACTTGACCATGTAAACAGGCAGTAGAAATGTAAAGAAAGCACCTGAGATATTTTACAGAGAAACAGAGTGGATGGGAGCAGGTATTTTGGGAGACATCATGAGGAACAGGACTTATAGTGACAGCAGAATGCTAGGACATAGGACATTCACCCATATTCAAGTTTCCTTAGTTTTGTTGCACACAAAACAACATATTGTTTAACACAATCTTATGGAAAGAAAGTTATAGACCATAAAGTTTCCAGGTTGTTGTAACAGGCATCCAGACATTAAAAATCATTGTACCTGTTCAAATCCATTGCCTGCTTCACACTAACTTCATCCTATCTTTCCTATTTGACACTGGCCCTATCTGACACTGCTGTGCTTTTACAGATGGCAAAAGTCCTTTCTCCTCATCTTTTTTTTTAAAAAAGGCTTCAGAATCTTGCATCAGTATTTTTTCCACAGTTAAATGCCACAGACTTCAATCAAAGTCTCTCCCAGCCTTCTTACCAAAGTAAAAAGAGAATCAGTGCTACAGCACTGTCATCAGAGCAACACTGGGGCAAGCCGGGGGATGGGGGATGGGACACATGCAAAATCAAAAACATCACCTGCAACTACAATGGCAGATGTAATCAGTCATGGTAAAACTCCTACAATAGCTTTAAAGAATTAACTTTTCTCAAGTTTGTTATTGGTCCATCTATAATAAAAACAAGGAACTTCCCTCCGTTCAGTATGTTCTCATCAAGCAGCTAGAAAAAACAGATACAGCCACATGTGCCCCCAGATCCCACAAATCCAACTCAGCACTGTTACCATGCAAATCTTCTTTTTAACATTTCTTTCTTTTCATCATCCACGGAGACAGTAAAGACCCAGTTCTTAATCACATCACACCACGTGCTACTGTTTAACCATATTGCGGGTAAAACATTACCAAATAAAAGGAGTATTTTTATAGACATTTACAGACATTTCAAGGCAAGAACCAGGACAGAAAAACACAATATTGTGAAGCCAAGAGTCAGTAGAGAAATTGGAGATTCTGTTCCTCTCCCATCTTAGTATTAATCACTCCCTGTAACCTTCTGTGGGTAAACACACCCCAAATTTACTATAGCTTCTACCATGACACTCTTCCCTCTGCAATCACATCAAATATAAGTTAATTAGCTTCACCTTCCAAAGCCCACCCTCTCTTACTACGTTTCATTCAGTGTCAAAGGCTGACATCTCTGAAAACATGTAGCAGCTTCCTTTGGTCACCCCTTACATTTTTGAAGGTTTATTTAATGTTTTCTTCTGTTTTGCCTCTCCCACTTGAGAGAGCCATCTGTAAATAGTGAGAAAGCTTTCTTTATTCTCTTTCAAATCCCTTATTAGAAGTCTGTTTTCTGAGATGTCTCTAAAAACATTTGATAATGGAAAAGCCTCCCACACCTAACCCTAACACCATACAATGCCATCTAGTACGGATTAGATTTTTTTTTTGCTCCTTTCACTTGCTTCTCAGTCCCTTCCATAGCTATAATTGTCCACCATTTGGATAGTTAAGTCTTTGTACAATTCCTAGCAGATCTTTCTCTGGTGGGGGTCCTTTGGGATTCCTCCAGGCTTTCTTAACTGATGAAGAGAAAGGAGTGAACTGAGCAACCTGGGGAACCTCTTCTTAGCTCCAGTACTGTGAAGACTTCACAAGATACAGTGAAAGAGCAGAAAGAAAAAGTGGATAAATGATAACATTGCTTGGGTAACTATACACTTAGATCCAAAGATAAATTCTATTTAGATCAAAGGAATATATCTATTTCTGACCCTGGGTCAGTTACGAGGAAATCTCTTTTGCATAAAGTATAAACATTCACCTACACTAAACAACATCCTTGCTTTTTAAGACAACAAACTCAAAAAAACTCTGCAACACAGCTCATTTCTGGGTGCAAAAATACATTTCAAATCATTAATTTTAGTTTTTCAGCAGCTTCACCCTAATTCTGGGGAATGTAAAACAGAATCGAAGAGCAGAACTTCCAAAGGAATCTGGTGCAAGTATTAAAATGTGCCTGAGAACCCATTCACTTATTACTTCTGCTACCTGAACGTTCTTCAGTACCAGAAATATTCATTTCGGGAGTATGTGTATTATCAAACCATTAAGAGAAGAAAAGAAAATAATTATGGAAAAAGTTCCTAGTATTTCACAAAAGTAACATTAAACTGCTGCATTAACACTCAGTTGTGAGCATATGACTAGGCTTTTGTACAAAGAAGCACGTCTCTTTGTACACTTTGAGATGAATTTGAATGACAGGTTCTCCTTACCTCAAGCACTCTTCCTGTGATATACTTTGCACAATTGTCACATCTGATACCAAACTTTGCATGATAGTCTGTTTCGCAGTATGGAATGCCATCCCTAGGGAAGAACAACAGGCCATACAGAGATTGCTTTAGGTAGGCTTACAGGTTTACTGGGAGATTATACAGCTAAAATTTGTTAATGCTTCAACACTTCACAGGGTGTTTATGGACTTTTCCCCATCCCAAACACTTGTATTTATTAATTTTGTAAAGAATTGAATAGTTAATGAACTATTCTGGCCCTTTACAGTCTGGCACAATCCCACTTTCCTGCTTTGTCGCTAAATTCAGCCATCGTCTCTCCCCCAGTCACAACATGCAGTCTCTGAGACTCTCACACCATTTGTTTTGATAGTGTTACTCATTAAAATCTTCCATGGGTTTTGCACTCTGGAAAAAATACTTATTTCCACATATTATTCTTTCCCTCTTTATTTTCAATCTAATTGTACTTAGCTTAGACTTCAGAAAAATTTCTCAGCTGACTGTCTTGACAGTAAACCAAGTTTTGATTAACACTTAAGTCTACTGACATTCTTGACTGGCCTTGCTTAAAGACAGTCATAGATTAACCAACTTGGGAACATCCTCCGTGGAAGCCAGCAATGACTAAAAGACTTCAACCTGAGCAGCAGAAGAGATCTTACCGTGCGTTCATGCATGATGTGAACAGTTATTTCACCACCAAAAGTGATTTAAGATACTGTACAATTTAAAAATATGAAAAATAAACCCAAGAGTCTTAGCTTTTATTTTAAAAAATCATAACCAGAACACTTGGGCTGTTGCTCTGAAATGAACCTATTTGTTAATTTTACATTTAGATCACAACTTTAAAAACATTTTACATTTAGACCACTAAACCAATGAATTAAAATAAAGTACTCTAGAAGAAACTGGAGATTCTTCTGTTTCAAAGTGCAAGTTAAACATAGACTCACTGAACAGTTTGGGTTGGAAGGGACATTTAAAGGTCGTCTAGTCCCACCCTCTTGCAATGACCAGGGACATCTTTAATTAGATCAGGGTGCTCAGAGCCTTGTCCAACCTGACCATGAATGTTTCCAGGCATGGGGCATCTATAACCACTCAGGACAACCTGTTCCCACATTTCACCACACTCATTGTAAAAGATATCTTCCTTAAATCTAGTCTAAATCTACCCTCCTTTAGTTTAAAACCATTACTCCTTGTAACAGGTCCTACTAAAATTTGTCCCCATCTTTCTTGTAAGCCCCTTTTAAGTACTGAAAGGCTGCAATAAGATCTCCCTGGAGCCTTCTCCAGGCTGAACAACCTCAACTTTCTCAGCCTTTCTTCATAGGAGAGGTGCTCCATCCCTCTGATCATTTTGTGGTCCATAATTAACATAGTTAAAAATGTTTAGTGTGCTATGCTAAAACAGCCCATGACCAGACAGATTAATTATCAGAGGCATAATTTTATTGGACATTTCCCTGAAGAAACATAAAAATTAATTTTATAGCAAACAAGTTGGATTGCTTAGAGACTAAGCTGTAAGTTATCACAATATTTAATTGAATTAACTGAAGCAAAGATGTTTCTTCTCTTGAGTTATTTTGTTTGGCATTTAGCTTTTTTAAAAAGAGTATTTCACAATAACTATAGCTTTACAGTTTATGGGGTTTTTATTATTAAATAAGAAGCAAAAAAAGCACTGTACCAAAATACAGCAGAGTAGCATAACATTTGAGATAATGCAAAACCTTATTTAAAAACACCTTTTTATTAAATATTGTTTTCTCAGCCTCCAGTGCAAGCTGTGAAATTAAATGTTATACTTGTATTAATCTAAATCCAAAGAATTGTTGAAAGTCAGTGGGACATTGGCTCTGAAACTCCATCATCTCTGGGCACTGGTGACTGAGTTACTTAGCTGTTTAGGAAAATTTCATCATATCAACACACTCCTCTGAAGCAGAAATGAACCCCAGGTGCCTTGGCCAGTGAAAGCCCTGTATCTCACTGGACTGATATGAGTGTTGACATCGGACTTGGTCTGAGTGTCTGCTTTGTGCTGCCTCTCATTGCTGTCATCACATTCAGTCCAAATCTGACAGCATGAGGGTCTGGAGCAGCACAAAAACATGATACGTACCTCCTTAATGAACTTTTTGAGAACATTTTTGCTTATGTGAAACACATGAAAAGGATAATATCTGCTTGTTCACATTACAGCATTGCATAGAGCAAAGTCAAACACAGCTAACTAAGGGCATACTCTACCCATTGCCTTCCTATAGCTTTGGCAAGTCCCATTCCAGGTAAACGGACAAATTCTACTTTTCTTCATTTGAATTTTTCTGTGTTTAATACAATTTAGATAGTGATTTAGATAGTAATCTCTCCTCTATTATATATCTCCAAACACTGAAAAACACACACTAAAGAATATGCAACACTGAATTAATTATTTGGTACTGAAAGAATGCTGAAAATGAGTGAAAACACTCCTCCGCTCAACTTACTTGCTGATGTACTCTGCATTCAGTAGCTTGCCACACGTATTGCACTTAAAACAGCCCAAATGCCAGTGTTTGTCCAAGGCAACCAATGACTGCCCATTTTTTATTTCTGAACCACAGCCCCCACAATCTGCAAGAGAAAAATCCAATGTGAGTGAATTGCACGCTTTAGATGGTCACGCACCAACACTGGTTACTGAAGTATGAGGATACATTGGTGTCCTAGTTACAGCTCATGCAGGCTCTACAGCTCACTGCTGGGTGCTCAACTGATGGATGACAAGTGGTGCTGCCCTAATATTGTCCTAACATTGCTAGAAGACATGAATCATTCAAAGAAAAAAACAATGATTTA
>VZTL01013662.1:0-51448 GCA_013400535.1 Scopus umbretta
GTCAGACAGCACTTGGAGAGGAGACACAGAACAGAAACAGCTAAAGAAGCTGCAGATGTGAATAAAGCTCTGTAGGAATAAAAGTGGAGGATAAGCCACCAAAATGGACAGCCCCTCTGAAAAAAAAAAACAAAAACCAACAAAAAAGCAAAAACAATAAAACAAACCCAACCAAACAAAAACTAACAAAAACAACCCCCCAAAAAAGAAAAAAGAAAAGGCTGAAAAACAGTCTATAAAACTTTAGAGCCACTGACCAAACTCACTCAGAATCATTGTGTATAAAATCTTTGAAGTTGCTTTGCAAATACATTACAAAAAACATGCGTACAGTTACTGACTGAGGATGACATATTTTCAATAGATTGTTCAAGCACACAATTACTTCACTGACACTTTTCCAAAAACTACAAACCTTTAAGTCTCAAACTGGGAGCTCAAGACAACAAGCACTGATACCCTCCCTCAGAAGTTAGGCCTGGTGCACATGGAGGAGAGTGACAGGTTAAGAAGTATAGTCAGAAAAGTATCTGAAATGATGGCGAGGATTCTGCTGGGACCTCCTGAAAGTGAGAAAGATTAGAACCATGGCTTCAGGCAGAGGAGGAACATACAGATCTGATATAAGGAGGATGAAAGGACAGCATACCCCAATCTGTACTGCTGAGAGAGTCAATATTAGCTGGAGTGATCCAACAGTCTGACAAAGAGGTCCCTTCTTTCTTTGTTAATGAACTGGAAAGATTTTCTTCTGTGCACTTAACAGTTTCTGCTTTTTGAGCAGAAGTAGAAAGCTCTGCTCTAATTGATCTACCTTGCTGCCATTTCTAGTAAAGAAATGCAACATCTTTTGCCAGCAGCTGAAGAGGTCACCATCTGAAGTCAATCTGTGTCCCTTGACTGCTTTAATAGAAACGAGACTACTATATTTTGTATTTTTTGAGCATCTTACTGAAGCCAGCATCAAAGAGGAAACTAGAAGCAGCCACATATTTGGCTTTGCTCACATCTTTCTATCAGCAGACTCCAGTGCTGATCAAGATGACTTCATTCAAGGCAGTCCCTCAGCTGGCCCAGACTGATAAACTGCCCCCGTGAGCTGGATCTCTAAATCACAGGAATATTTGACAAGGCTTCAAAGTCACTTCTTATCCTTTGCTAGAAAAGCTGAATTATTTTTTCCCTCCTCTGTGTAAGGAGAAGTACTAATTCTTATTACGGATCCAAAGAACCATCACAGGATGAATCACCTAATGAATTACTCAAGTATTTGATTCTCTGCAGATGGCCTGGCTTCCTACCACAGCTCCCTACATGCTGCTATTGTTTTCTCTTTGTGGCTTGTGCAGTACTATAAGCCAACGTGTAAGTTCTGGTATTCCAAAGCAACATGATAGGAACATCAGTAACTGAACAAACGTTGCATTTCACCCTGGAGATGGCTTCTACAGCAGGCTGTGCCCTATACTAACCTCTCGGACACTGCTGAAACACTTACTATTTAAAGTTAAGCCAACCATAACTACGTAAAGCTCAGCTGACCATACAGAGCTGCATTATAAAGTTTTGTGGTCATAGACCACCCAGTTCAAACATGATACACTTGCAGGCAGCAATGCAAAGTCCAGCTGGAATCCAAAAAGGAACACTAGATCTCTGTTTTGGTGGCAGCTGTGAAAGCTGTATCCATACCTATTGCCTGCCCCAGGTTTAAACCAGCAGGTTTAACTACAATTGTTTTAACCCATCCACCCTCAGCTGTGCACACTCAGCAATGTCTTCTCATTCAACGCAGAAATAAAAGCAGGTTCCCTTGCACAGAAAGAATAACCGTCACCAAGCAGCATTAGCAGGCTCTTACCCTCTTTCGCAAGCCAGAACAAGAGATGCATAGCATCCTTGACATGCTGGCTCATTTCTGTTGCTAGAATTCAAAATGCCAATACAGACCCAATAAGAAGGCACGGTTTCTTCCACTACTACTTTCATGACAGTATCTCAGAACAACACTTCCCCGAGGTAGCAGAAATGAGGAATTTTAATTTCAGCATTACATTTTTCAAGGAAAGAACCACCAGAGAGTAGCAGGAAAAGTCATCAAGAATTATACTAGCTAAAGAGTATTTCAGGTAGTAAATGCAAACAAGCATTTACAATGACAAACATGTCATTGGGAAAAATAAAAGCTAAGATTCTGCACAGCAGATATTCCAACACCATGTAAAAAGGATCCTGCAGCAGTGCTGAATTTTCCATAAGAACACAGCAAGTTAACGTAACAGCTATAAATACTAATGTTTAGCATCTTCTTGCTTCTTATCCAACAGGCCAGAGAAGACACCAAGATCACAGCCATGCTGGTTTGTGATTCTTTGGCAGAACTATTGAAACTCATGAGAAGAGACTCTTAGTTTAGAGCAGTCAAGTAACTATGGACTTCAAGAAATATTTACCCTGAGTCCCTATGGAGTTGTATTCCCCCAGAGGTTCTATAGCTCAATTTTTCCTGCAAATACATGGGCTGATATAGATACTTATACTCCAACTACAACATATCATGTAAAATTAAAGGGACTGCTCTGAAGGAGCATTATCAAAAGCAATGAAGTCAATGTCAGACGGGTATATGGCTTACAAGGAGCTTCTGTTTAAACATGCAATACAATAAAAAGACACAAACCCATGTTTCTAACAAGCTGCAGCATTGCATCCAGGATCCACTAACATCATTGTGATAAACAGTAGTCTTAACAGGAGCAGGAATACTACAAACAGGATTGCTATTAGCCAAACAGTGGGCACAGAAATGGCACTCGATAATCCAGATTCTGTGACAGTACAGGGATGTCCTCTATCACCTGAAGCTGTGCCCCAGCACTGCCTCAACAGCTTGTCACCATGCCTCCCACCAGAGATTATATTCCTCCCCATCCATTTGAGCTATTTATACAAAGTCTTTAAACTGTTTCAGCAAAAATGAGCCCGCTCAGCTTCGATCGTTTCCTTTTTATTAACTGAGCTCACTCGGTGCTTCTTCACCCATTTCAACACAAACTGTTCAGACAGAAGTTCAGTGTAGGCAGCCGCTCATTACCTGTCAAAGCTGTCAATGCAGAGGTTGCATCCCTGATGTAGCATTGGCATGTCTCATAACACGTATCTTTACGATTAACAAAATTTCAGACATTTTTTAATAAAGCAAGATTTTTGACAGTGGAAATTAATTAATCTTCAGGAGATAGCCTTTGGTCTATTCTTATCTCCACTGTGCCAAGCCAGTTACATATCTCCAGACCTCTGTAAACATTTGGAGGCCTCAGTTGTCCTGTGAAAACCATGGAAAGCACTACAGTTAGGTCCGTCTGTCATCTTCATCCTGATGTTCTGCTGTTAATCGACACTCCCTTCCCAAAATGAAAGTGCTTGTTAACAACAGTATGCTTGTTTTGCTTTTTCTACAGGGCTGCATTCAGACAAGTTGGACAGTTTTCTAGTTTTGCTTCAGCTTTTCTTCTGACAGATACTTTAATTCAAGTTACCTCAAAACTGACAGCCTTTCCCCAAGGTGCAGCACACACAGCTATGCCTTTACCCTTCTAAGTGGATTCCTCTCCACCCCAAGTTTTTCAGATGCAACCCTCCAGCTGTAGCACAGCTCTTTACTACAGCATGTCCTTAAACCCACACCTCAGTGACAAACCAAAGAGATGGGATATGTGCAAGTGCCATCCCTGCAAGTGATGGTCTATGAGAAACTTTTTATGCACCTTTCCATTCTTACCTCCACATTTGCTGCCCTTGATAGATCCTCAGGAAACTTTTTCACCCTGTGTGGCTTAATCCTGTTTGGGCTTTGCCCTGCAGTCCAGTAACTCCCGCTGTCTCAAGAACTGTATTGCACAAACAGACAATTAATCTCTCCCTATCACATGAAAAACAGCCATAATTGGTAAAGCCATCAATTGTAAAGTAGGCAAAGTGCTAATCTTTGCCTGTAAGTGTATTTTACATTCAGAAATATAAAACAGGCATTATTATTTCATAGAAGTTTAATTATTTTCTCCTGTTTCACCAGGTGTCATTACGGATGCAGCAAGGAGAGGGCTGTATGGGCTGTGGGAAGCTATCAGCATTTCAGCAAGCAGTGAAAGGTTGACAGACACAGAGCCAAATTAATAACCTCAAGGGCATCAGCTGGGTATAATAACTGTCAGAAATGCACCCGAATAAAATGATACAACACAACTGATAGGAGATGATGAAGTGAAGAGACACTTCAGTAAACAAGGACTGACCTTAAAAAGCCAGAAAGGCTCAACCAAATGTAGGGAAATAGATCTCTTAGGGGAGAGGTGTTAGCCCTCAAAGTTACATTCAGAGGGCAGGTTGTTCACAGAGAATTTCTGTTTCATAGGCTTATTCTAATTTAGAAGGAAGCACAACTGATGCTGCTGCTACACTCCTGGCTGCAATATACCACCCCAAAGCCTGTTGAGGCTCATGGCCCTCACACTGCTGTAACAAGCTTTACCACAGCCTGCAGGAAGCAGGGGATGAAGATGGAGAAACTGAGTTTCCGCACAGAGCAGAATTCAGGATGGTGCAATTCCTACACACCTCTCTTCAACCCAGGTAATCCCGCAGGTGCAAGCCTAAATAGGAGGGCTACTTGTACCAGGTTACACATCAAGATGCAAGACCTCCAACACCAGAAAGCCAGACAGAAAAGCAGTTGCAGAGAAGGAATTACACACAGAAAGATGTCAGTCGTCTTTCCTCCATTCCTAATCCATTCTTTTCTCCATTCATAGGCCAAACTTTGTACCCCTAAAATCCCAGATGAGTCAGTAGCCCAAAAAGGAGTTATTACACATGTTAAAACTATGCAGGCATAGGCAGAGAGCTAACACCATGACCGATTTAGATCCTGAGCAGGTGATTGCTACACTCTGCGCTACACTAACCTGTGCTCTTTCAGTGAACTTTACAACTGCCTTGGACAAAGGGAAAACCTCATCCCTTACCTGGTGCTGTGCTGCAAGCAGGAGCAGGGATGGACACCATGGAGCTTTCTGAGCACACGGACCAGCCCACTCGTTTTCTTCTGCTTGCAGATTCTCTTCATCTCTGGCCTCACTTGCAGATAAAACTAAGCCTCTGCATACAGACAAATCCTAAACACTGACAGCTTGTAAAAGGCTTAGTACTGAGAATTGCTATGAAGTATTGTTTCATGGCATAATATGCTTTCCAGAGCAACCTGCATTTCACTAACAGAGTAGAAGCTATCAGATACTCAGAGAAACCTTCCAAACCGCAGCTAAGGAAGCAAGCACAGCACAGGGTGCTGGGAACAAGCACTGTTTGCAAGTACCAGGCATCTGCCAAACACCTAAGAAAAACTATATACACCCATATATGAAAGTATAAAGCCAAGAGCATTCCCAAAATACAGAGCATTATGTACCATGTATATGAGGTTCATTCTGAGCTTTAGGAGTATGCTAAAACCAACCAAGCCTCCCACAGAAAAAAAAGTTATTTTTTATTTTGATCAGCTTCTCGATTCAGTTTGCTGCTTGTGTGAGCACACAGGATGGAGTAGAGAATGAACAGGAATGAAAACATGAGGATATCAAGACTGTTTATTTCAGCGTCAGTGCTGACCTATAGCCTGTAGCTGACTACAGACACCGCTTGTTTTTCTTTCACAACATTCACAGCAATGTTTCATGATTTTCCCATATTTAGCCTTTTATTACCAAATGCTAACACCTAATTTCCAGAAGCAGACCCTTTGTAAAATGGATTTTGCTAAGCTGATTATTTAATATGTCAACTTTGTTCTTTTAATGATACTAAATATTTTCTGCTTTCACATTTCATGGAGAGCACACACCACTCACATCTGCATCACTGACTGACATTCCCAGTCCTGGCAGCTCATCACATCCTCACGCACAGCTGAATAGCCTTCACTGTCCAGAGGGAGTGGACATTTTGCAGCAACGGATCTTATTCTTTTGGAACTGCATGCTTCAGAAATTTCACACCAATTTGACAAATAAATTATAAAGTACCTCACCAGTTTCAGCAAAGTACTTCTGATTTGCATTTGTGTAGCTAAAAATAGGATTCAGGGGAAAAGTCCAAGACAGGCCCAGCTTGATTCAGTTCCCTGTTTATTCCCAGTGCTAAGTGAGTCAGCTAATGAAAAGCTTATGGGACAGCCAGCATCACTGGCCTTATCTTGAAAGTCCACTTTGAGACAGTTGCAGTACCACAAACATTTGAATCATGATCTTCCCTACTTATGTCAGTTCTAGACAGAAAAAATTCCAGACACCAGAAGATCGACTGGGCTCACACAAACACAGTGGCCCGGGAAGGTTTCCTTGGGCAGTGATGGTGCCAAGTTTCCATTCTGCGGCTCAGCCCGTTTTCATTCTCAGCTCGTTCCCACCCTGCACAGGCTGTGCATCTCATTTTTGACATTTCTAGACATTTTACTTAAATCTCACGCTATTCCCATCGGCAGACTTCTCTTGGAGGACACTCCAAAAAAACCAGCTGTCCAGTACAACACTGATTCAGAGGTTAATTGTGGTCTTTAGATCACCATAATAAGAACTGAGAAGATACCAACTGCTAATGAATTAGTGACACACGTACTCACACTTATCTTGAAGCAGAAACACTCTTTATACCCACAACATAGCAAAAATACCCTGCTTAGCCCAGCAGCCAAGGTATACACACTTCTAATTGAAACAAAAGACATTTCTTCTTGTAGACAGATATGATGAATGAATCTGAGGAAGCAAACCAAAAAAGTCTGAGAAACCTCTTTGTTGAGCATGAGTCAACACAACAGAGAATGAGTACAACGTTATTCAGGAGATCACAGTCTTTCATCTATCTAAAAAGCACATTAATTTCATAAATTAGAACCTGAATATTACTATGTCTGATGAATACCATAAAACAAATTGCATATGTCTGACAGTGGGCAGTGGTAAGACGTACACAGGATCAATCTCCTCTAGATTGTTTCCATGCTTTCTGCTATGTGGGACAAGGTACACACCTGGGAGCACCCCTGTCTTTGCCTATGTCTCTCAAGTCAGAATTTTTCATAACTCATACCTGCTCACTCACCACCCACTTCTTGTTACACCTCCATCACAAAACCTTGCAGCTATAGCGATAGCTGTGGCTTGATGACCACCTGCTATTGTGAGTGACCCCATTCCCTTGCTTGCTGCAGCCCCTGCCTGCAACCAGTTCGTCTCATACTTATTAGCTCTCCCAGGCACAGGCCATTTCCATCATGCATTTCTAAAGTTGCTAGCACAATGAGGTCTTTGTTCAAGAGTACATTTTCTAGGAACATCAGTCATACATATTCATTAATATGCTGCATTATAAAAAAACCAATCATACACCCAATGAAACTGTGTTTAGTAATCCTAAATTACTATAAAGAAAAATATTTGCAATGAGGGATAGAGCGGATGAAGGTCAGAGAGCACAAAAATAATGACATAAACCAGGGGGAAATGCTACATGAATAGGAAACAAAAAGATTAAGGAAGCTTTGAAAAGACAGCAGTGAAAAACAAAAGATGGTATAAAGCAGTGAGGAGCCTACATACACAAGGCCAAAAATGTCTAGGCTGCTTCTCCTTCTTGTGCTGTGAAATAGTCAGAGGGGTTAAGGGTCAGCAACTTAGAACTAAACACAAAGTGTCAGCTAATCCACTGGAACTTTGTGCCAAACACCAGAGGTTAAGACTGAAGCAGGTTTCAAAAGAGGACAGGGCACTTATATCACAAGAACAGCTAGGTTTCAGTGGAAGACTCTCCAATGTCTGCAAGCCCCTGATTTCCTTGCAGGGGACCATTAGTTCAGTCTTAAGCTGCCCATTTTATCCTTACCTGCAGCAAGTTTCTTGCTGCTCCCCAGAAGGCCAAGAAGGACCGGAATCAGGCTGAGCAGAGGTCTGACCCAGCTCAGGAGCTCCCATGTTCTAAAAGCTGTGTGGCACTTTTCCAGAGCACCACAGTCCCAAACTGTGACTACACATAATCCTGTGACTCAGAAAATCCCTTCACTACTGGTATTACTGGATGCTGAGAGTGTATCATGCTGAGTTCTTGCAGGCTTCCTTTGGTCTCCCCTTGGGGACCTGCGGGATGCTTCTGGGCTACATGTGTGGGAAGAGTGGGGAAGAATAGCCAGAAAGCTGCCCAGCAGAAAAGGACCTGGGGGTGCTGGTTGATGGCTGGCNCTATACATGTGCTGTGGATGCCCTGGGGTACCTGCAGTGCCCCTTCTCACAGATCCACTGTCCTGCACCCTACCATCATCCTCTGCACACACCAACTGGAAACAGGAGTGAAACAAAGGCAGTGAGTAGAGAAAAACCTCTGAAATGATCACCTCCAACAAGAGCCCCTCTGTTTCTCTGATTCCCAACCATACAAAGTAATTGCGCAGGTGGTGGCCAGCACTGGCTTCCCAAACCAAAGCAGGAGAAACAAAAGCTGCACATGTTCAAGAATTTTTTTTTAGTTGGTCATTTTCTCCAGTGGGACCCCAAGGAATTTTGACTTCTCCCTGGAAAAGCTATCCTCCATCTCACTGCCTTAATCTATGCTCAGTCTGCCTGCCAGTCCCTCAGCCACAGTACAGGGTCCAGTTCCTCCTTCCCCCATCACTCATCTTTTTACCTGGACTGCTTTTTATGCTCACAGAGGGCTTCCAGCTGACATTGCTTGGCCCACTGTAGTGGCAGAAAGTTCCTGCTGTTCCTCGTGTACTAGCAGGAGTAGCTACCCACTGTGGCTGTACAAGGCACAAACAGCTATTTAAAAAGGAACCAGCCTCCTACACAGGGTCCATTCAAGCCAATGCTTTGCCACATGCAGCCCCATTCCTGGGACCAGAGCATTAAAGTTTCCGTAGCTCAGATTTACCACCACCTTCCCTCCTGATGCACAGTATAGTCTTGCTGCAGCTCTTCTTTCACTGTGTTTTAAAACTGAAACCAGTAAAATTAATTTCATTAGAGTTGCAAGGTACATAAGAGCTACTATATTTTCTTTTATTATCTTCATTTGCAATTTCCTGATTGTTCCCTCATTGAAAGAACTTCGTTACTACAGTGCATGTTAATTTAGAACACATTTGTCTTTATTAGAAAAAAAGAAAGCTTATTCCAGCTGAGTCTGCAACAAAGAGCAGTGGACTCTGGCTCACCTTTTTTTTGAAAGGACTGAAGCATTTCTGTCAGCTACCTGACTTCATGCAAAAAGCTCAAAGGTGGCTGTGGGTGGTTATGAATGGAAAGCTCTTCCTCTCCCCAGGGCTCACTGAACATTTTAAATACTCAGCTTAAAAGAGTAGTGGGATGCTTTTGTATACTTTAAAAAAAAATTATCCCGTTCACTATTCCTTTTTCATATTCGTGCAAGAAAATGTCAAGCAACAGCTCTTAAGTGGTATCTGTTCTGTAACTAGACACATCTGATTACACGTTCTGTGGTGCTGTTAAGGCATGAAGGTGTCCTTCTTTCTAAAGATAAAAATGCACTTCAGAAAAGAAATGCAGAGAAAATTAAGTCAAACCACCTGTATTTTTAGCTTCATTGCCCAAGAACAGACTGCCCAACTTACATCCGAATCAGACAAGAGAGGAAAATTTGAAAGCACTCCAGCATTAGGTCCTTGGTGACCAAACTGAATTGAGGCAGAGCTGGATTGCTCACAAACAAAAAACTTGGGGATAACAATTCCAGATAGCCATCAGCAGCCTACTTGGACACACAGTGCAGATCAGGGCAGCAGGGTGTGCAGGTGTTCCTGAATTTTGGGGAGCTAAGCCTAGCTAAAACTGTACCACCAGGTCATGCATCCAACCCCAAGGAAAGTAAGACAGATTTCAACCCTTAAGTTTAATTTTTGTTTTGTGTCTTTCATAGTTTAACACAGACTCACCAAGCAACAGCAAAGAGTTACACAGTGTAACACTCCAGAAGAATTGATTTAGTAAGCTAAAGACATTTAGAAAATTGACATAATCTGTACCAGGTTCTAAACTTAATAATGAGATGTTACAAAGCCCATCACAGGTGTTACATTTTGGGCCTTCTGCACTGAGGAACCCAACAGGAATGCAGCCATGACCTCCTCTTCACACTGACTGAGCCAGATCATAAGGCAGTACTTCCATGAAAGGAAACATAACAGTTAACTACTACATTCTCATCAGGAACTTCTGGCTTTTAATAGCTCTGTTGCCAGAGGATTCCCACTTGCACTTTGCAGGTGGCCCACAGATAACCTGGATTTCCTCAAGCTGCAGGCACACCAAGGGCCAAACCTCTGTTTAGCAGACCAAACCTCAGCAGCACAAAGAACACAGACCTTTTACTCTGCTGCGGATTTAAAGCATCCCAGCAATCTCTGAAGTAGTGAGTCCCATCTACTCACATCTTGGAACAGATGACATTGAAAATCCAGCCCAGAGAGCTGAGTTTCCCTGTAAGGGAAGGACCATACCCAGTCTTGAGATAATCGCCAAGCCCTTTGGGCATTTCAGTGGTTTAGCATTTTTCTCATTCTTCCTGTTAAAGTACTGCTCTCAAAATATTTTGCATGGCTGGAAGCTAGGAGCAAAATTTTAATCCTTCCCTCCATCATTAATTCATTCAGTTATGTCTTCCCCTGGTTCTCAACAACATTTTGCCCTAATACCTCAATGTTGATCGTGCAATTTGTAAAGCAGCCAAGAACTAGGGCCCCTCTGTAGCATTATGTCTGTGTCTAAGTGCAGAGAGAGGAAAAAAGGCAGGCTCTGCTGCAGTATTAAGACCAGACCCAACAGCAGGTGGGAAGACAGAAGAAAGAGATAAAAAAAATAAAGATGTGCATAATTCTTCTCCAATCAGAAATGGCAATCACAGCTCACCACCTGCTCTTAATGCTCTTTTTCAGTCGACCAAGTCATCAGAACTGTTTGCAGATGAATACAATTAGTTGTTTAGTTTAGGCAGCCACAGAGATTACAAGGCTATAGAGATTACTATGCAAAGAAAGCAGAGCACATATGTGTGGACCAAGCAATCATGCAGTAGATGCTAAATGCTTTGAGGCATTTGCAGAAAGGAATTAGAATACATAAGAGATGAGAAAAAATGGGGAAAAATTAATCAAAGAAGAATGGAGGGCTGAATGTCAGGCAAGCCACAGAGGTTTATCTCTTCCCATCCCTGGGAGAGAGACTCAATGGAAATGGTGAAATAATCTCCCTAATTTGAACAGGAAAAAAACCCCACTGACATATAGATATGCCTTTTATGTAGCAGGAGAAACACCAAAAGGTCTTTTCTTATCTCCGGTTTTGATGCTATACAAATTATTTAGCACCTAAACATTTGTGCTGAAAGAAGGCCAAGCACAGTCTCAACAAATCAGTCAAAACCCTATGAGGGCATCAATTGAACCTGGCCAGGTGCCTCTGCACACAAACCAGTGCCTCTCCCTTGTGTATCCTCTGCTTGAGAGCAAGCCTGCCTCCTCCTTTTAAGCCATCAAGTTTTTATTTTCATTTTTGCTGTTTAGCAAGAGGGAACCATGTTGCTAAGCTAGCTTTCTTTAAAAATTACAACATAGGAAGATGCCTCTTTGAACTCAATAGGTTTTCCAGAAATATTCCTTTTACTTTCACTGGAAAACTACCACATCACCTTGATTTGTTCATTCATGAGCATATTGCTAAGCTATTATTCATATGCTGGGAAATATTTTGCAAGATAGCAAGTCTGTCAAACAACAGTAATATTTCTTGTTCACAACAGTTATACCACATGATGCATAATCCCGAATAAAAACTGTAGGGTTTTCTGTTCTTGTCAATCACTACATACCAGACTGGTTAGCGCTGTTGATCTGTTCTTGTTTTCCTTTGAATGTTTCCACTCTTTTAAGCTTTTTTTCGCAGACGCAGTTGACATTGTTCTGAGTTCATCTCTTTATATTCTCCTTATGGTTTTGCAGAGACTTCACAAACATAACCGCAGGTTGCTTCTGGCATTCAAACCCCTCCTCCTTCCTCTCTCCTCTAGCTCATACCATTTTTCAAAGTATAATTTTTAAGTTTATTTATCTTGGCCATACGGTAACTTCTTCATGCAATTTTTCTTCAAATAGACTGTGGATGCTTTTATCTATTGCTTCTTCAAAGCTATCAGTCAGGTTTAGACCTATCTGATCTTACATTTGGTACAAGATGACCTGAAGGTTTCATACCAAACACAAGTTGTCTTTCTCCTTTTCTATTCCTGGTATTGATGAAGAGCCAGAAGTCATCTAGAGTCTTAATTACAGACACAAACACAATTTAAAAGAAGTCTGTGTGCAGCAAGGGCTGAGGGCTCCCTGGCGCCCTGGGCACATCTCACCACCCCAGCCAGAGAGCAGTGCAGGCTGGGGGGCAGCCCCAGCCCAGGGCATCAGGCACCTCCGTGGGGACAGGGACGAGCTGAGGCCAGACCTGGACATTATGCCATAGGTGGTTGGAAGATATGGGGTAGGGGATGGGACCGGGATTTCTCTTGCTCATTTCCACTCCTCGTTCTACCCTGCCCTGTGCATGTTACTCAGGAGGTATCCCAGGGACCTCTGCCTCGTTGCTGCCCTCCAGAAGTTGTGCCACATCTTTTCCATCCATCTCATCATTCAACACTTTGTCCCAGTACTTGAAAACCATCCTACAGGGCCCCAGTGTCCTCACACCATGAAGGGAGAAGATTTCATCCTGTTGCCGCATACAGGCCTGGCACACACATTGTCTCCAAGCTATGCATATGCTGCTGAGCTTAAATATGTGGCTTTATTTCCCCCCCAGCGTTAAAGGGTGAGTAGCTTTTGTCTGAGCTCATCTAGAATTAATCAAGATGTAGGCATTGCTTGTATACAAACGCCCTTTTCCTTAAGCCATCTGTAGAATGACATTAAGAATGGCAAATTAGCTACTGATAAACCATCTAATTTGCATCCACCACTACTGCAGACAAGAAACTATTGGGCTACAGGTAAGATCCAGCACTGCTTTTTATCTCTAACATCAGCTCAAGAGAAAAACAAACCAACAACATCCAGTGAGGAAGTACTGAAGAGTTCTATGTAGGATAAAAGAAACTAGACCTGAATGTATAAGTAATTGAGATACACAAACACATTGCAGAGCATGATCCAGTTATCAGTAAGTCCTTAAATTAAGTATGCATTAGGCCAGGCCGTAAAGTGGGGGGGAAACAGAGCAAATACTAATTGACTAATTGTGATGACATACACCAAAAAAAATTTGGTGTTTCATCAGTGTAGTCCTTCTGACTCCTCTTGCAAGCCAGCATTCCCAGGATTTTCTGCCCCAGCAAATTACTGCTGCCTCCTTCTCCCACCCAGGTCTCTGGGAAGGTGATGTTCAGCAGTGTGCAATGCCTTTACATGATAGGAAACAATCTGACTGCTGGCAATTCATTTTAACTGGCTCCTCTAAATTCTATAAACTACTGATTCCAGGATCACCATATCTAGCTGCCTTCATTCCAGATTTCAGTTTTCCTTGTTAGGGCAGTACCAAACTGGTCTGTCATTAATCAAAAGATGAAAACACTGTGATCGTTATCCAAAGAATCCTTTCTCTCCTTTATAAGCACTTATATGCACTCTTTATACATGATACCATGCACTCCTTTTCATTATTTCTTCTATCAAGTATCTATCATGCACTTATTTTAATGAGTGTTTCATCCATATGGTAAGTATGCATGCAAACTCAAATTGTTAGTGCTGCTATGCATTTAGTTCATGCTATGTATCTTTCAACATTATATTTAGTCATCTCCCTGTCTGTACATCCTCCTCCATACAATATCGCTGGTGCCTTGTGGAGACTGTTAATCTGTTCATAGGCCTGCAGATATTTCACTCAGTAATATCTAGTATTTTAACTTACCAGGTATGTCCTGTAACTGGTACAAATTTGGATTTACGATTTTTCAGGCCTTTGCAGCTGTGCTTTGTTCTACATTACAGAGGTGAGGCAGTGGTAGGTGACACTCCTCACAAGAGACAGTCACTAAATAAGTCACTAAAGAAGATAGCTCTGTGCCACTTCAGACACACACAGCTTGTCTGTGATTGTGAATTCACTTGAATGCTTAAAGCCCAGCCCTGGTCTCATTACATTTGCAGTTACAGCAATAATAACTCTGTACTTGTCAATGGAATCATGTTAGCATGTGATGAGAATCTGCCTTTGACCATATACACAGATATAGGACCGTGATAATTTTCTTTTAAATACAGAAAATGCAGACCATTTATACTCTAAAGCTAGCTACAGCTATCACCAGCCCAGATCAGAGCTTCATTTCACCACTGCAGCGCCCGTATTTGGCACAGAAAGGACTTTTCAAATTTTAAAAAAAAAAACACACACAACAATTTCATACATGTTTGGGGGAACTGTATTTCCAGAACTTCTTAGTGTTTTGCTGCTTTAGGGTCACAAGAACTTGAGTTTGTCCAATCTCAGGAAAAATGTTAATGTAGGATGAATGAGCCCCTTAGGAATTTGTATCTGTTTACCCAAAATAAGTTGCAGCTCCTGTGAGCCTGAATGGTTCCTCTTGCCTCAATCAGGAAATATTTCCTTTGAGTCTCTCAGAAAGATTAACAGCAGCAGAACTGACAGCCTACTGCTGTTAAAGAGACAAGCCATGAAGTGCTAGCAACAGGAAGCACTATGATACTAATAAGTATCATTGTGAACCTCACCCTACAGCCTGATTAATGGTTTTGGAAGGGGATTTCCCACAAAGGTGGCCAGGCTCTAAAGTGTAATTATGGACTTTGGAGACATTGAGAATCTGCAGTATCCCACTAACAAAAGGCCAGCTGCTCACTGTCTCAACAGCTTGGAGAACAGCTGTAGAAGCAGGGGCCATCCAGGCAGAGATATTTCTATCGCACTTTCAGAAATAATATTTTATGATGCCTGGGGTACTCCATATGGATGCCCTGATACTGCACAGCACCTTCCAAAATGTTTCCAACTTCAGCAGCCCAGTTACTGAGGAAGCAGGTCAAAAATTCTGCAGCTGCACATTGAGGAGCCCTTTGGAGACCACAGCGGAGAGGCAGAGGAGCATGCAGACACAGCGCTGGTCATGGGATGAGCTAGAGCATGCGCACAGGCTTATCTAGGAGATAAGCCTTGCTCCTGAGCACCATATGATTCACAGCTCCCATCCCTCTGTCTGGGAAGACACACAGGAACACAAACATCCCCGCTGAATAAAATGAAAACTAATCAAGCAGCATAGGATGGGATAAACTAGCTGTTCAGATAGGTAAAGTGGTAGGAGAGGACATAAACAGCAAAAGCAATGGGTCAGAGGGTCTGATTCAGTGTCTGAGAAGAGTTATGATTTCTTCTGTCCTGGTGAAAAAAAAAAAGTAGTTACATTTGTGCTTTTTTTGATTGGTCGGTGTTTTTTTTTAAGATTCCTTTTAAGTTAAAGACTTTGCAACTCTGATGCTTCCTGTGGGTACTGAAACAACTCCACAATATGGCGAAACAATGAGGATCCCAGCACAAAGCAGATCTCAAGGCCAGGGAGATGAAGTCCCTTGATATGCTTATAAGCACAAGAAGGCCATCCCAATGTCATTGATTAGTCAGATGCATTTTTGCCATTTCAGACACTAGGGGAGATCAGACTCAGATACGAATCATCTAGCTTCAGAGAACTGCCAAAAAAAATGCCTTGGGAAACGCTGAACTCTCTGTGCTATTTGCAAAAAGGCAGACACTCCAGGTTTCTGCTGACTCATATAATCACCTTTTTTTTAAAAAAAAAAAAAAGGTCTTGGCCTATTTTTACCACTTTTTTTAGCCAAGAAATCTGCTAGATGCTATCCTTCTTCTCAGAGAGCCTGGTGACACAGGTCTGACAGAGATAACCTGAACTAGTTACATTTTTTTGCTGCTTTTCTCCCTCAAGAACCTACTCTTTGTTCATATTCCCAAGATGCAGGCTGCTCTGGAGCATGGAGATTTGGGGAGTAAGATCAGCCATGAGCTGAGATGTGCAGGCCCTGCATCTCCTCAAACAACTGAAGGTCTCAACGATGAATGATTCACAGCTGTCCTCACCATCGCCTACTCTCTGTCTTCAGAGGAATGAAATCTTGCCTTGGCAAAAAAGAAAAGCAACTGCATTTCTACCTCCTCGTTCAGTATTTTTAAATTTTTCTTTCATTTCTGTTGGAAATTAGATGCTTAAAGAATAGGCTTAAAAACAAGGTTAAAAAAAGAGCATGCAAATATGTTTGCATATCATGAGCAACTCCTGAAGTACTTTCATGGCTTTTTTTTGTTTATTCTCACGTAGAAAACATACTGAAAACAGTTTTTAAAATGAAAATCAGTGATGTTTCTCTGAGGTATTTCATATTTTACCATTAGAGGGGGAAAAAAAACAAATAAAAACAAAGTATGAAAGTAGGAATTTTGTAATTACTTGGAAATAACAAGTAATTTCAAAACAAGGAAATAACAAGTTATTACTTGGAAAAATGCAGTATCTCTTTGGAAATTCTGGACACAGTAAAATGGACTTTCTCAGCAGCAGGATTGGAACACAGAATCCAGGGCCAAGAGTGATCTAAACCAAACCAAACTAAATCAAACTCAACCCAACCCAACCCTTTCTAGGTTTGAACCCCAACATTATCACTTACTTCTCTATGTTTTAGTGAACATGGTACAACAGGAAGCCCAAAGGAGAAGGACTTGCATCCATGTCTATATTGGTGCTCTACCCATACTGCACAATCAGCAAAGAAAAAGGCAATCTATCCCTTGCCAAGGTAGGTCTCCAAGACAGATACAACGAGCCTTCCAGAGGTGCTCCTCCAGGTGCCTCCAGGGCCTCGCTGACAGGTGAGCGGTTTGGGAGGGCAATGCCGAGCTGTGTGCTGAGCAGAAACCTTTCCAATGCTACAGTGGGACAGGCCTGTTACAGAGCAGGTAGTTTCATGGGAGGTTTGGGAGGGGCTCAGCAGAGCCTGTAATTTACTCAGAGTGGACCACTTTTCCCTGCATATCAGCCTGTTTAAACAAAAACAGACAAACAGGAAAAAAAGGTTTAGAACAGGAACAAGAGCAAAGGGGAAAAACCCTCAACATACTCTACCATTTTCTAGACTAGTGAAAAACAATTCTCCAACAGTCCTGATGGATACTCAGTCAGAAATAGGCTTCTAATTAAAGGTAGGTCTCACACTCCCCAAAAGACAAAAAAAACCTGTATTGTGTTAGTCTGGAAAACAGAGCCACTGAAGATTGCTTTAAAAACCAACAATATCTTAATTCAGAAGAGGCAAAGTTACTCTTGCACATCAATGGGACTGTGTATGCTACAGCTGCTCTGCAGGTGACAGATCACAGCTCTGCATGTTGTGACTCCACATTGGCAAAGCTTCCTGACATGTTTTAGAGCCTTTGTTTAAGTTGAGGGCACTTATTTAGCTGCACAATTAAATCCATAAATGGACAGATATTCACCAGAGTGGAAGCATTTTTTTTCCCCTAAATTATGCTCTAAATATTGCTACTTATTCAAGGACTCCCTTTAACAAAGGAGACTGTAAAATACATAACCAAACACTCATACAAGAACATTCAAAGTGTTATAGGAAATGCTGTTATATTGCCATAATTAGTCATAATCATGAATTCTCATATTCATCGTCTTTCTCAGTAAATATCCATATTACCACAGCACTTAGAGTCACCAACATGCACTAAGGCTCCAGTTCTAAGCACTTTACAAACACAAACCAAAATTACTTTTTCCCCAGTTTACAGTTCACTCATCATAAGCTTCTTCTCTTACAAGTGTTATCTACTTGGCATAGCACCTCAGCCCAGGCACTCCTGATTTCTTGTCCCCAGAGTATGGTGCCATCAGTTACTTAGTCTCTGATATTCACTGTCCATGTCTCCTTGGGGTAAGAGGTGATTCAACCTGGTGCAGGAGGTTCTTTTTAAATGCCTTGGGTAACTAGCTCTCCATTAGCACTGCAAAAGGATTACTATGTAGTCACAATTCTGTTTGTGAGCAATACAAACACTGTCAGTGTAGTCTTCCTTCATAGACTTATTAGTAATATCTTCTGCATTTATTTCTATGGGAGATACATTTCAATGCTAATACAAGTATCTAAACAAACAAAAAATTACCTGACAGCAACTTTTAAATGCAGGAAATTAAATATTTAAACAGCACTGAACGCAGGGATTCAAATCCCAACATTCTGCAGTTTCTATCCTTTTCCTCTTAAAGAACGAGTAAAGCCTGGGAACCTCAAATGAAACTGCCTTTGGATTGCTGGCCTCTTCTTAGGGTTTCCTATCCACAGAAATATGCGTTACTTTATCATAAACTGCTAAATTACTCAAACCTTAAAAAGTAATTCTGTAAAGCCATACACTGCTGACCACTCCCTAAATAATTTCTGAAATGTCTCATCTGTTTCTCATTTAGATTGTGTATGGTGCACATTTTAGCATTTGGCTGCATTATACAGATGAGAGGTAAATATATGTTGTTAGACAAAACACATCAAGCCCAGCTGAATTTGGTGATTTGATCTGCTATTAATTTAAAGCAAAAGTAGCTCCCCCACTTGCTTGCTACTATCTGTATTATTTTCACACTAAAAATATTTACGCTTTTTCTCCTTAGCTTGCACTATTTAATTACAATTACGAAAAAAACAGAGGCCCATAAGGCAATAACTACAACAAAAGCCTTAAATACTGTAATATAGTATGGCATGGCCAGACTTCTAGTACCATGTATACAATAGCCTAGGACATAACTTCTTCCAAAAAGTTCTCCATTGTAATGGAGGAGATGGTGAATCAGCTACATAGCTTGTCTCATTTCTACTGAGAGATGTACTTCGTGTACCTTTTTCTTGTCTTTAACATTTCTGCAAATCCATACCTGTGAGTGATACCAGTGAAGCTATCATGCAACTTTGGCACAGGCTCTTTCTCATAAGGAGGCATTCACATAATTTCTACAGCCTGATTAATTTAACAATGTGGCAGAAATACTCTGTGCTGCAAAGGCTGCTTAATACCCCAGGAACTAGACTATTCAGAGGTTGCCTGCCCTGCATGCAGGATAGACCTTATCACACATACCTTCCCACCACAGCAAAGCTATGGGGCATCAGAGCGCCTCATTCTACAAAGCCTCCTGAACTGCCCTGCCTCTCTCGAACAGGCCATCCAGCTTTTCTCTTGGCTACCTATTCCCAAAACAGCAGGGACATTTAATATTTCAGTGTTATTACCATAGGTGTTTGTTCAGTATTTCTGGTGACATGATTTGTACACTTGCACACATACAACAGGCCTTTCAGAAGGCTAATTTTTTCAGTGGAGCACTCCCACAGAGCAGGGAGCTCTTTAGATCTCACCAGCATGCAGTGAGCAGCTTCCACCTCACAAAACTATCCCATTGTTACTGTAGGTATTGTTGGAAGTCCATCTGGCTAATTTTTCCTTCAGGCACAGTTGTATTGATATTTACCTAAAGCAAAGAAAAACAAAACAAAACAAAAAAACCCACCATCAACGAAAAAAAAAATCCAGAAAAAACAACGACGACATCAAAACAAAATACAATACACCCACAAAAAAACCCCTATGCTGATCACTTTTTTAATTACTTTTTTTTTCCTTTCATCTGTGCTAGTATGTGGAGTGATCACTTCTATTCAAATAAAAGACAAATAGCAACCACCTGTTGCATTCCCTTGTCAGCATATCTGTATGAAGACGGAGCATTAGCTCTGTTTTCCATGGCATCCTGATGCTCCAACAACCACAGATAAGTAAGCAGCCCATGAGTGGTGTGGTGTGTAGCTGGAACCTAAAGGCAGTGTAGAGGTGAATTACAACTGACCACATTACTCATTGTGCCAGTCAGTCAGACTGATTTTAGAACACCCCCCAGAAAACAGAAGGATCACAACAGTCACCCACATACACACAGATGTGGTTTGGAGCAGATTTAGGCAGAGGTATGAGAGACGTACAGCAGTGCTGTCCCTTCAGATGAGCTCTCCTTCGCATCCCCAGCCCTTCGCACTGCCAAACGTAATTTTAGTGCAGTGCACTGTTCAGTAGTGTGGAGCATTAAGACAAATCTTTTGCTAATGTATAGGTTTGACATTTTCAGATTTATTCAGACATATTACCCATAAAATGGCTCTAACACAATCAAAGGACATTATCAGAATTGTCTGTTCCCAGGATGTTTGGCACTCTATAACTCAGATGCATTTAACTCCTCAATAACTCTTGTATGTTTGAATAATTTGCTGTAGTAATGTATAATCTTGCCTAGAGGATTCATCCCTTAAGAAATTTAATAAATTAAATAGAAACCCGTATAGAACACATTTACTAGTCATCGTTCCATTTAAAAGACCTTCCCAGACTGTCAGCACCACGTTATCTCACCGCGCTTTCTGCAAGGCAGTGATGCTCAGCCAGCCCTTTACGCTAGGTTTCACTGTATCAGAGGCGGAAGTGATGGGTCATTCTATCACCTCCCATCCTTTCCAGGCCACTCCAGGCCAGAAGTAGCAGAGATCACTTTAGGGTCACAACTCAAGATAAAATGTGTTTTCCAAAACTCTCCACACCAGTCAGAGCAGGAGGGCAGAGGCAGATACGGAAAGAAATTAATTACCTGTTCACCTCTACACAGAAGTCAGGGCCAAAGACATGAATAGAACAAGAAGGGTAAAAAATACCTGTCAATGCTACATCCTCTGTGAATACAGGGCTTCAACTTGCAAGGCAATTTCCTTAGCACCTCTCGCAATTCCTAAACCAGCAGCAGGGCATCAGTCCAGTCTCTCTCTGTGCAGACAGATTTCACTTCCAGATGAGCCTCACCTGATGATCTCTGGCATGGGGCACTATATGGTGGGGCAACCCTTCTTTCTGAGCAGTGCTTCATAGCCACTCCTTTAAACAAAAAACTGCTCTGGAGTGCTCTGCAGAGACACTGGAGACCATATGAGCTGAGGGACCTGCCATATGGAAAATTTGATGGGTCCTGGTATTCACAAGGGCCCAAAGTGCACCAAAGTCCCCATCACAGTGCATCATCCACCAAAAGTCTTCCCATGCATATCAAAATCCAGCTTGCTCCTTCTCAATTCAAGTTCCTGCCTGCTGTTAAAACAAATACATAAATAAAAATAGAAACTGTCAGCATGAGCCCCTCTAAGGCTGACATCTGCTCACGGGTGTCAGGGCTGCTCCAAGCCAGGCTGCAGCTGCCCATCTTTGAGGCTCCTCAGCAGCTTCTGTCCTTAGAGGGATCACTGTGTCCCTGACATCTTGCACAGCAATGCTAAGCTCCTTCTGAATTTCAGTCAATCGGCCTAAAGGTTTTAATCTAAAAAAGAAAATAACCCTGTAGAGAGAGACACAAATTCAGGTCTCATCAATGCTTTAATTACACTGGGTTATTTGACTTGTTTGTAGCTCCACCAGTACAAGATAATTACACTAATGGGAAGCAACACTTATGGTTGGAAACACTTAACATCAACAGAAGCAGAATCTATAAAATCCACCCAGAGAAAGCTATTTTATTTCAGTTCTCCTCCATTGCAAGAAAACTGTAATACAGACAGTATGGGACCTGCCTCTGAGACTTTCCCAGCCCAGTGCTGAGCCAGGTTGTTCCCATCAGCTGCAGGGACAGAATTTCTCCCACCAGTGCCAGACTGGGCAGTAACTTAAGCAGGACCATCATCACTGGCCAAGGTGTCATGCAGAGCCCTCCACTTCTCACAGAAAGCCAACAATGGCAACAGGGCCACACTGCTGCAAGGAACTGAGTACGGATGTCAAGAACTGGCAAAAAATTCACTCTATCTCTGCAGAACCATTTAAAAGTTATAAACTCCACCCTCTCATAGCAAAACCAGTGGGAAGAGCACCCACATATCCAAAGACAGCGCTAAATGGATGCTGTTCCACATGTCTAACCCCTACCTCAGACAACTCACACCTTTTCAAAAATACAGGGCTAGAAAAATTAGTCTATTGTAGACAGCCATATTTGTTTCATGAACCATTTGCTCATTTATTACAAAATAGATATAAAAGATTCTTATAAAAGAAGTTCCTTTAAGGTGCTTTTGTTAAACTATTAAGCTTCTGAAGAGCTCTGCCTAAGCTGGCAGCATCCATTGATCACCAAGACAGCTCCTTTCTTAGTATTCCCTTAAGTATTCAGCTCTTTTCTTACTGTGATTTCTATTTTGAAGCTGTAAGTGATGATGCTTTTAGGGTCAGCAGGCACACCCATAACTCATTTACAGTATACTTCACTCATTCTTCTGCATCTTATCTCGGCCCAGAAAGACCCAGATTTTTGTTTTCCTTTGGTATTAAAGATTATATATGTAAACAGCATCGAAGCTGAGAGTAGAAATCACTGAGCATGGGGCCATCTGTTGCGATGAATTTTCAGAGCATCAGAGGAGCTAAAATGGTCCTTTGTCATAAATTTTGGTAAGTTTTCTTACAACATGTTGTGGTTTAACCCCAATTGGCAACTAAGCACCACACAGCCGCTCACTCACCCTCCCCCTGCCCCAGTGGGATGGGGGAGAGAACTGGGAAAAAAACTGAAACCGGTGGGTTGAGATAAAGGTAGTTTAACAGGAGAGCAGAGAAAGAGAAAATAATAATAATAATAATGATGAAAGAATATACAAAACAAGTGATGCACAAGGCAATTGCTCACCACCCACTGACCCATGCCCAGCCCGTCCCCAAGCAGCGATCGCTGCCCCCCCGGCCAACTCCCCCCAGTTTCTATACTGAGCGTGACCCCGTATGGTATGGAATAGCCCTGTGGGCAGGCTGGGTCAGCTGTCCTGGCTGCGTTCCCTCCCAGCTCCTTGTGCACCTGGCAGAGCATGGGAAGCTGAAAAGTCCTTGACTGGTGTAAGCACTACTGAGCAACAACTAAACCATCAGCGCCTTATCAGCGTTGTTCTCATACTAAGTCCAAAACACAGCACTATAGCAGCTACTGGGAAGAAAATGAACTCTGAATTAAGCTGAAACAAGCCATAGCAAAACCTCACATTTCTGTCCAGCAGCTCCTTACAGAAGAAGAATCCTAATCTGTCTCACATACCAGTGATTAAATTGAATCAAGATAGGTTGAATACTCAGTGTCTGCTACAAGATCTCATGCAATACAATGAATTAGGGTAAGAAATGCAGCATAAAACTGTATCAATGGAAAGGTAGCTAAGCAGAATATAATTAAGCAGACTAGAATTTAGCAAGTGTACTCGTATTAGCTTATTAATATCAGGGTTTAAATAAAAGCTTGGTGAATACCACCAAAGAGTATCACAAAAGCTGTAATAACTACCCAATGTTTGGGTCTCAGGTTTTGATGTCTTCCAGAATGAAAAGCTCTACCCGCAGTGCACACTACCACTGTGCTGCGCCTTTGCTGCTTCCCCTGAGCCATTGGTCCAGTCGAGTCCACAGCCAGTGCCAGCTCAGCACCAACTCCTCAAGACCGATCCACGAGCTCCATCACCCTCCAGCCTTCCTCAAAGCCTCATTTTTCACTCAGAGCCTGCAGCCAGGATGATACCAGGTCTCCGTAAGAAGACTATTTTCCTGCTGGGTGACACACAGTACACTAAAACAATTGTGTTATTCAGGGATAGGTAATTTGCATCAATTACTATGACAAACAATGAGAGATTGACCTAATATGTGCATTAATACAGTACCTATTAATTTCTTTAAAAAATGGTAGTTTCGATTAATTGTTCTTGCAACATATTCCATTTTCAAACGTAATTCATTCCACAGTTTTAAGTGCAAAAGATAAAGCCATTCAAAAATCAAATCTCAAGAACTTATTTTTGATTCTATAGCAACAAGCTCTTCTCTTTATAGTGAGTATCTTAGAAGAAAATTATTTACTTACTTTGTTTTTTTGCAAAACTTCAGTGCAAAGAATTGATTTATGACTTGAATTTTGCATGACAAATTTCAGACCCATTTGAATTTATAAGGCCAAAAAAACAACTCCTGAAAACAGTGATTTAAAGTTTAAACGCCAGCCTTATGAAATAAGATGATGTGGTTAGACTAACTCTCCAGAAATGCATAGGACATAATACATTCAGTTTAAAACATTTTAAATTCTGGCATGTGAACAAATATCCACATTTCTGGAAGGTGATACAGTTGGTTTGTTCCTACTGCCTCAAACATGCTGAGAATTTAGTTCCTTATTACTTGAAACTGTAATTTTAAATTTGTGGCAAAACACCAATAATTGTAAGAACTAATTGGTAACAATACATTCCTCAGCAGGTGCACGACTTATTCAGTACCTGCCTCCAACTTTCCATCACATCCTTCTCTCTACACACCAGCTCCTTAGAGGTGACCTTCCCACAGTGCCGAGGATTGGCAGTGCTCTGTGCCTAGTCACCACACACTGCATGGCAATAGCACACATAACATTTCTGCAGAAAAAATAAAATTAAAAAAACAAAATAAAATAAAATATTGCTTAGCATATAAAAATTAAAATCCAGATAACTATTTGTTATGAAAAATATCTGGCATTAAATAATACACACATACTCAATGCTCTCTGGGTCTGCTGTACAAGCACTGAAGACATGAACAGAGATCCTGTGAGAGGCCAGCACAGCACTAAAGTTTCTCCCCCACAGAACTTCTCTGTGTTTGCTCATTCAAGAAACTTTCCTTTTTCAGGGCCTACAGTTGAAGAGTATCCTTATTCCCTACAGTAAAATAAATGCCACATGCAAAATGCTGCAAGTTTATTTGCTATTATCCAGTTGCTGTATGAAGTATGAGATTTAAACACCATTTCTTCTACAGGAAGAACAAAAAGCAAAGCATTGGTTGAGTGGCAAAAAATAATTTCCCATGAAGCAGGAATGTCTCTTGAGCTTTCAGTGTTATACTCAGGAGAAGGAAATGGAAGCAAGCCCCTGAGCCAGCCAGGATGACGAAATTATAGCAGCGGACCTCTGGCGCCACTGAGCACAACTGCCTTTATGGTGGGCTGAATATTATTCACTTTTCCTCTTTAAAAAGTGAAGTGTCCTCTGTAAAAAGAATGTGGGGACTGTATGATTTAGCAAACACAAGCTTGATTCTGGCGTTTGCTTATTAGAGGCAACTAAAAAAAAAGAAAAAAAGGTGCTACAGCAGAATTTTGAGAAGATATCCAAAATGCCGATTTACAAATCCCTAGATTCAAAATTGGAAGCACATTGACCAACACCATACAACAAACAAGAGACCAGCAATGGGAGGGAGATACCATTCAGACCTCGGCCTGTAGACTGGGTCAACACAGTCTGTATCTTTTCTGGCTAGAGGTATAAATTGGCACAAAGCAAATTAGTGCAACTTAAACTAACTTGCATATTTACAGCACGTTATTGCTCATTGCAATAGCTGTCCTGAGCCATGAGAGCACATATTCAAGCGGTTATCATAGATAACAGTCACTGTTGCACATCCACACCCTGTTTTACCTGCATTTTGTTCTCAGAGCCGAGCAAAGTATCTGCAGCAATCACATTAAGAAGAAGTATACTTTGTGTACAGATCACATTCATAACTCATACTCTTGGCAAAGCAAGTGAATTTTGGAATCAATATAAAAATCTCAGCTGAGCTCAATAATCAATAAAGTATAAATCTCAGCCTTTTGCTCCTGGGGATGATACTTATTTGATTTTTTTTTTTTAATATTCTTGTCAATAGGTGGATTTGATTATATAAGCATTGTGCTGATTGTACTTTCTGAGGTTTATCCACTAGTTCTGTGGACTTTCACATTTATTTGGGTAAATAAAGCTGAAATCTAGGCAAGGTCACAAGACAGGTTCTGATGAACAATCGTCAGTCTTATCAAATGTAAATTACACAGAGAGTGCTTGACACAAGAAACTCATTGCAATGAATTACTATGATCATTGTTATTTTAAAATGAATTTTGACAAGATCCATTATTGGTAAGCATCATTAATTTGTTCTATTCTCCTAACTGGTTTTATGGGACACTGAAACTGCATATGTCATAAAAAATGCTCATTTTAAAGTGTTATTAAAACTTAATACAATGGCAGTAAAATTATCCATACTATACAATGTGTTCATTGTTATGAAAAAATGGTAAATTGCTAAATACATAATAGGCTTAGTGAGAAAGAAAGGAAATTTGTATTGCATAGAAATAAATCTACTTTACCTCTTGTTTTCGTATTTCAGTACTTCCTCTTGAAAACAGAAATAAGGGGTACAATACATTAAAATTACATATTTTTGCAGGTACACAGAAGTTAATGTCATATTGGAAATTTCTATTTTGCATTAATATTTTCTCTAGAATTTTCATAAACAGACAATGATGTTGTGAGGAAGAAGTAATGATGTATCTGTGTGGCTATCTGGACTCTGTTCATGTATCTTCCTCAGAATAAGCCAAACTGGGAATTCTTCTAGTTGCAGACAATGAAACAGACCTGGATTAGTTGCTTACCAATGGGCTGCACATGTGTCTCATCTGTACATGCACAGAGTGCAAACGAACACATTTGCCCCACTCCTGCAGCAGCCCCTTTGTTCTAATGGAAGCCTCAGGATCAGGCGCAGTACAATCGCCTCCCTAAATTAAGGGAATACAATTGCCTCCTGACAAAGTATTCAGAGGTGAACAATTCTACTAAATACAAGCAATGCCAGGGGAATGCTTTTCCCAGCTTTCAAGGCATGAGCATATTTAAGAACTACTACAGAACTTACTCCAGATACCTGTGGGAGACGCTGTTTAAAGCATAAGCAAGGATCAGGTATCAGAAAAAGTGCATTATGTATATAAACTAACGTTAAACTTTAGCACTTTCTTTAGACCATAGCAGCGAGCGACCATAAAGACTCAGATTAGATGAGTCCCAATACTGAAACATACTGCTTTGCTCTAAGAGGGGAGGAACACTGAGGTATTATGGAAATAGTGCAGTATATCAACTGCCACAAAGCAGAATATGCCCCAACTTTAACTAGTACATCATAACATCAATCTCTCAATACTTTTTTACTCTCTTGGAAATTATCCCTTTGATTTGCATTTAACTAGGTCTTCTGCAAGGCTGCCACACCAATACAGCATTGATCCAAAAGGTCGCTTCAAAGAATTTTCTTGCCTTCACAAACAAGATGCTGGAGTAATAAATTTTCCCACCTTTCATTATATTTTGAGTAACCTGTGGAGAGGAGCCTAGGGTATACTCCAGGAAGCACTGGAGGTATTTATTCCACCAAAGTGATTCCTAGTGATCCAGCCTCAGTTAAACTACAAGAGCACTCACAATACTCCAGCCACCAACACACTCCCTTTTCCCTGTGTCAGAAGAGCTGCAAGGCTGATATATAGCTATTAAGACTGTAATGATGAGCAAGCTGATTTTAAATGTGGATGCTACAGGCATATTTAGTTGCTACAACCTGTTCAGATGAAGTTACTGATGCTACTGCATCTATGAATAACATCTATTCCAGTAAATAATCTAAAGATGCAGTAAAGAAAGCCTTGTATACAGCATTACCGCATCCTACATTGCTCCTCAGGGAGCAGGGATCTCGCATCCACTGACAGCAGCTTTGGATTCTCTTACTCAGTCTCAGTAGCTTAATTTTGCATGGTCACCACCTATACGTATCAGAAACATCAAAAGAAAACTTAGCAGCAAATGAAAGAACAACAGATACTGATGATATCTAATGAGCCATAACCTCAGAGCTTTGGAGTCTATATGGAAGTGGAAAGGCCAGAAGCTTTAAAAAAAATAACTGCTGTTCAAAAAAAAACATTTTCTTTCAAAGAAAATAAATGAATATACAAACTCTTTTTGTGTTGACATTTTCCCTCACAAACAGGTGATGGAGTAAAGAGGACAAATTGAAAGTGAACACTTACTATATTCCTCTGAAGAAGTCCTAAATGATTTTATAAAAATTATATTCAGCCAAAATAAAGATGCTTTTGGGTCTCAAAAAATATCTGATCAGTACATTTCAGCTGTTCTATTTTCCAGTTGAACACAAGAAGAAAAGACAAGGAAAAAAATCTGTTTAATTAAAGATAAAATAATTATTGCAAAGCAATCTGAAATAAAAACCATTTGTCTGGTAAACAAGCTGCACAATAACAAAATAAAATACTACTAAGTTACAGGTCATGTGAATGTATATCTCATTAGCAATCCAAAAAAAAGTTTAGTAGTTATTTCATCACTTTAAATATATCACCAGCACCTCAGCAGACATCATTTGCTGTGCATAGCCATAGACCTCAGCATCACTTTAACTTGTTAGAAGTTCCCCAAAATCTACTGCAGATTTCTTGCAAGTAAAGCCAAGCACTTTTATAGCAGTCCAGAAAGAAAGAAATAAGCAACTAAAAATCAGTGTTTGATAAACTGTTACCAACTTTATTAATATTAATAATGTAATACACAGAAGTGGCAAGAGTTTCCTCAGTGTACCACAGAAAGCAACACTTTTAGGGAGAGCAAAAGATAAAGTATTTCAAGACTTTAATACCTCACACAACCATGTGGCTTATTATTTTATTTTTAACCTAAAAAACTGGCATTCCTATGATCAGGATATATTCAGTGCAGTGCTGGATGCAGTTGTTTGTATTCATTGTATTTTTCAATGTATTACATTGATGGAAAAGAAAGCAAACCTTGGACAACAAAGGAGGAATAAAACACAATTTAAAAATAGGTAGCAGCCACTCCAAGCGGGGTTTTTTTGACCTTTTATTTTTCTGCTAATTTATGTTAATATCAAGAAGAGGAGATTCCTCACCAAGGAATTTAATAAGGAGGCAATGATCTGAAGAATAGTGAAGCAAAATATATACAGGTTGTTAGTTTACTTTCTGACAGGTTGGGACACCACCATACGTGAAGCGGAAACCATTCAAAGCACTCTAGATTATTAGGCATCTTCATCATTTTGATCGGATAGATCACAGGTGAGACATGAGTGCAAGAACATCCACATGCAACTATTAAAAAATAAGCATGTCTCCAGTGTGATGAAGGCAGGACACTCCCTGTAGTAGTAGGAAGACTGAGGCTACCTGCTGATATTCAAAACTACACTGGTAATTCCTTTAACTGTGCATGGGGAACAAGTATTTTCCAAAGACTGGCAGTCCACTGACGTAATATCTGAACAAAGAAAAAGGAAGGATGGAAATGGAGTATTAATGAAATTCAGGTCCCATAACCATTGCCAATACTTTCTCCTATATATCCAGCATATTGCATATTTCTTTCAATTTTCCGTGCATAGATGTTAACTATGGAGCAAAAGTACAAAGGAGAGTACTAGCTGAACAAAATAAATCATGGTACAAGAGCACATGGAGAATGGCACACAGCCAGCTACTTGCCCAGTTGTTCCATGGACATTTAAGAAGGCAAAACATTCAACACGATATGCTGAGAATGAAGTCTTTGAGTTATATAAATGAACTGGAATCAGCAGTCTCTCATTCCTCAGTCTCGGGTTTACCATGTTTGGAGTCTGCTGCTCCCAGTTGTTCAGCCCAAAATCTGCTGGTTGTGGGACAAAGCCAGCTGTCAGAGTCACCATGGGACAAAGCCTGAGGCAGGGCTGTACTCCATTCCTTGACTCCCGAGTGCTTGGAGCTCCCTTCCAATCAGGCTCCTGTCTCACCTTTCTCATGCCCAGCTTGTGCTGCAGCTATGCAGATTTGTTGACTATCCATAACTGGAAATGTAAACTTGATAGATATCTGTTTTTCCACATATGCTGAAGCTCTCCCTGCCTAGTTCTTCCATGTGCCTGTGCTTGTTTCCTCATTTCCATTTTTTGTCCCAAACCTGTTTCATTGCTGTTGTGCAGTGTGAGACTGGCTCAGCACTCAAGCATTGACAAATACATGGATTTAAACATGCACATCCAGCCTGGTGGAATTCCCTTCCACACAAATCTGATAACCAGCAGCTGAAACCAACTCCCCAAAGAAGCATCAATTCTCTAGATTCTGACATTTTCATATATAGGATACCTGCCTTGGAGATGGAACATGATGGCCTCCAATATTCAAGAAACCATACAAAAAGAGAGAGTTGACACTTCTCAGCCTTATAGGTTGATTTATTAAATGTTCACTTTACCCTGGTATTATTGATTGCATGGGTATGCAAGCTTTTGTAATGCTGCTGCTAAAATTCAAAGCAACTTTAATTGAAGAGGAACATATTTTGCACAATAGTTCAAACAAATTTGAGCTAGCATTTAAAGTTGGTATTATGAATGCATCAGTTCTACTCTGGTTCAAGGTTTATATCCTTTTATAGCTTAGCCTTAGATAAGAGAACTAACTTCATACAAGAATATGCCAGTATTTATCAAACACTAATTTTGAAAAGGCTTGAATAATTTATCAAGGCTTCTTTCCTAAAGAGATGGACACAACTGTGTAATTTAATTTTTAAACTTGTCATCACAAAGAACTCCAAACATGCATTTTCACACAGACATTATCATAGCATTCTGCAATATGGAAATATCTTGCAGGAGGACCTATAAATGTTTATCTTTTGTACATATGAGCAAATAAAGGAAGGATCTTGGTGCCAGAGGCATGGACACATTCTTAGACATCTAAACATCTTTGTACAGAAAAGCTTAGGGCTTAAATGGGAACACTGAAATATATAGAATGTCATTATTTCTCTCCTTAAAAACATAACTCCAATTAAAGATCGGTTCAAATGTATATCAAATAAAATCTGATCTTTAATGGATAACCAAATAACAGAGTGGATGAAACTTCATACTTAGAGCTCAACTCCTCAGTACCCAGCACTGGCAGCATATACAGTCAGTCAGTCATCATTTAAATGCCCAGCACTGGCTCACCCATTTAAATATACTCATCAGTGGGAGAAGTCCTAGCAAGTTTTACCACTCTGTCATGAAGATGATTTCTATTATGGGTGTTTAGCTGTGCTTCGCTGTGCTTTTTATTGCTCTAGCAGTTATAAAAGATGAGCTTTTATATGCTCAAGTCCACAGCATTCAATGAGGTTATTTTGGAGCTCTGCTTGTACCAAATTAGTCTGGGGGTGGAGGGTGAAGCATATTTCAAAACTCAGCATAACTTCTGTGTGGCATACCCTTTTCAAATTCAAAAAAAAAAAAAAAAATTACAGTAGACCATGAAGGTTAGGAGCACAAACTCCTTGTTCTCAACATCCTTACTTCCCAATAATCCTATGTCCTTTAAAACCAGTTGTGAACCCACGATGTTCCAATCTCGGATACTGCATGGCAACTCAGTTGCAAAGCTGGTACTGCTGCAGCACTTAAGCTGCACTGCCAAGGGCCTCTGTGAACTTGGGCGCACTTGGTGCCTGGAACGGCCTGCATCCATTGCTCATCGCCATTTCAGCAGCCACAGAAGAAAGCAAGTTCAGTTCTCTGTCCTAGATCTACTGTACAAACTTGGGCAACTAATTCAACCTTTCGTTGCTGCTTTAGTGGGATGGTGATGCTAGCCTTGCCATGCTGTAAGAGAGTGAGAATGAAGGCACTATGATACAGCACATACAATGCAAAAGGCACGCACGAGGTTGCCTGTCTTGTTATACCTGTCTTGTATATGGGAACCCTACCTTGCAATCAAGCCATTCAGTTTGCTAAAGACAAGACCACGGAGTCTGCATTTGCGGTCTGCAAATGTGGTCGAGGACCACAACTGGGAGGAAGACTTAAACCTACAGAACAGCTGGATCACTAAAACAAAGCACCACGGACCTCAAATGAGAGGTTAGTTTATATTGTTGTCAGGGGATATTTAAGCCAGGCACATGGGATCCACACAGCCCAAAAGTTTCAAAACAAGCAGGGAAGGTCCCAGCATCAGCTGTTTGCACACCAGCAGGACTCAACTGACAGCTACAAATATTTACTCTGTGCTTCCTCCTTTGAAGTACATGAAGCTTTAGTGCCTGATGGAGCAGCTGTCTCTCACACACACACAGAGTACAGAAGAATTTCACTTCAAGATGAATGAAGGATTACAGGATTTGGCTTTTCCTCTTTTTTTAAAGTTACTTTTATTACAGCATAAAAAAATCTATAGCTTGCTCTGGGTCTGATGCAAGATACACATATCTGTACCAAACATTACTACAGGGATTCAGTGCTCTGCAGTAGATTGGATTTCCTCATATAAAAGAAATTAATCAACAAGGAATGGATAATATGCAGAAAGGAGGACTGCATCTTAATTCACATACTAAGATGCCTGTTGTTTATCTATGCTATTTACAATAAAACTTGGACCTGCAAACTTGTATACAGTCTTGTGTTGAAAATGTCCTGGTTTTTATATTGCCACATGTAATCAAACAGATTGAGGAACCGATTGTTTTGAAATCAGCAAGTCATGATTTTATTAAAAATATTTGAGAAGGACTTCAAATATATCTCTATAGACGTTTCATCCACCCCCACCATGAATGAGAAATACGATTATGCACTACTGCCTGTATAATTCAGCATCATCTGCTTGTTTTGCTTTCTTCCCACTGATAGCCACAAAACACAGATATCGGTGTAAACAGCAAGGCTGTGTAAGGGACAAACCTTTATTTGAACCTCTTTGTGGTATACTTAAATATCACCAGCTCCCAGTCAAGCCCAGGAGAATTCAAGATGCTTATCAAACCTACTCTCCAGAAATTAATTTCCATGTACCTCCTTCTGGAACCAGCTAATGCCATGTAAGCAGCATCCTTTTTGATGATCCACTACCACCTTCCCACTCCATCCTACTCTGCTTGCACGTCGAAGGACAAGACAAGCCATCTTCGAAACACTGTCACCAAAACTTAACTTCCATTTGCTTTTCACTGTGCCCTCTCAAGATGTTCGGGGTCACAGCTTTTAGAATTATAACCCCTACACTGTGAGTGTGATCCTCGGTTGGTTTTGGAGGTCCAGGGCCATACCTACAGCCTCAGTTGGAGCCAATCAACAGCACATGATACAGATGACTGAATCTGCAGAGCCTGCATCAGCATGCACACTTACTGGGGAGAAGACAGTATGTTTAGCCACCTTTCTCACCCCTCTACCTGCCCAACCTACATGACAAATATTAATGAAGCACCATTTTCACCAAAAGGAGGGGTTAGCTGCCAAAAGAGAGAGAACAGAAAAAAGAAACCCAGATTACCACTAATACAGATTGCAATGCCTGCATTTTTTTTTTTTAAAAGCATATATGCAGATAAAGCAGGCTTGTGAATAGGACCTGTGAGACAAGCAAGCAAAGACAGGTGTCTGCAAAGGAAGGATAAAAATCAGCCTCCGGGTGAGCATGGGAGAGCCTCCAAACAGCTCCCTGGCAGGTCCTGCCTCTCCTGAGAGGAACGTCAGCCAGAAGCAGCTGATTCCAGTGAGCCTGGGAGGGAAGCAGAGCAGTAAGCTGTGCAGGTCCTGAAATACCTCTTTCTCCAAGAAACTGGGCCTGGACCCCTCCACATAGTGAATTCTGAAGCAGAAGCTGAGGATGTCGCATCCCAAAGTGGCAACTTTTGGTACGTGGTTAAAAGGGAAATGATCTTGCAGATGAAGGGCCATTAACTTCTGAACATTTTTGATATGCTGTAGAGATGTTCCCTTAGGATATGAAATTAAATGCAAAAGTGGTTGGGCTCAGAAACAAATAGCTGCCTGTAATTTACTATCTGTCAGGATTATAACCTACATTTTTATTTTTTTATCAATATCAATGCAGAGTTGGACCACATCCACAGAACATTCATACATACTTGGTTTCCACTGTCCTTCACACTTATTCTCCCCTACCCTTGAGCACGACAAATGGAAATTTCCATGAGACTTAAGAAAGTCTTCTAAGTACAAGCACATCATGTATTGGGCAACACTATCATGAAAAACTGACTGCCTTATTCCCTCATACAGAGCATATGGCAACAGCTTCTTCCTTCTGCTGCACTGATGGGGCTGAAGACATCTTTAGGGGCTCCAGGGTCAGAGTTATGGAAGAGGCCATGAATTTACTGCTTTGTGTACCTGGCTGGACAATTTGCTATGCACAGTTCTTCTCCTGGCTCCTGCGATATATATTTCATAAAGAGTAAACTACAGTTTTAATAAACACTCAACATCAAGATGATTTTGAGGTGAAAAGTCACCCATTTTTGAGACTTGTTAGCTTAAAATTAACACCTTCCCAGAGAAATGAGCTAATCCCAAGGAAAGCAGCAGATACAAAAGTCAGCAGCAAATTCAAAACTCAGTTGTGTCACATTTTCCATGCAGAAATAGCTATTTTGTCAATGTCAGAAGAATTTGACATTGATGAGTGAGATTTTGACAGGAGACATTTCATGCAATTTTTATCTTTAAAAAAGTTATAAATAGACTCAAAACCTCAGAAATTATTTCCGTTATTCTGCATCCTTGGCAAGTTGTTGCAAGCGTCTCAGCCCCAGTTAGTGCAGCAGACAGTCAGGGAGGCAGTGCCCAGGTCCCATGGTGGCCATCACGTGCTCCCCATGCCACGGCCAAGCCATCAGTGAATAGCCAGAAATTTAGCTGGTCACAAGGAGGTGGAGCTCATGTTATTGAAAGATAAAACAAAAAATAAATAGCATTATTACACATCACACTGTACATCAGCAATTATGTTCCACGACAGCAGATGATTTATTCAAATCAATATAAGGAATTATTTGAGAGACTATCAGTTAAAGAACAACTCAATGAGAATAAAACAGAATACCAGCAAAACAGTAATGATTCGAGAAATCACATTTTTCTTCACTCTGCAAGGACTTCAGATGAAGGCCTGGACTGTACTGTCTGGGGATGCTCTCTTCAGAGATATTTTATTTATTTATATTTATCTATAGGAAATGGCCATTTGAACATTGACTCTTATATGCTTCCAAAAAATTACAAACCACAAACCCAACAGTATCACACACAGTACGATGATAATAATGCCACATGCACTAGATTAGTCACCTGCAAACTTCTCTTTCTAAGAAAAAGGCTTTCAAAATAAAGGCATAGATGTATCCTATATCTTTAACAATTAACATTCATAATCAAGAGGCCTTTCCCTTTTCAATGCAAAATACACTCCCTGAAGTAGAAGTACACTCGGCACAGTAAATTTCAGCCCAAAGTGACGACTCTAATTTCTGAATTATGTACCTTCAGGAAAAAAGCAAACCATATTAGTGACTGACAGTAGGAAGATGTTCTTATTTTTTGACAGTAGAAATACACTCCGTGTTACAGTTTGACAAAACAGCAGTTGAAGAACAGCAGCTGCACAAAGTCTGCAGACTAAGAAATGCCTCATATACTTGGGTAAAAACAAAACATGAAGGACAACATGAAGACTAAGAACAGAGCATGCAATGGAAGAATACTGCGTTACACAAACCAGGGAAAATTATCTTCCTCTCTTCTGCAGCAAGGACTTCAGGTAGATGCTTTAGTTATAAAATGTGCACAAAAAATCCAGCAAAAGGACAATACTCCTGTGTTAGCACTAAACCAAATAAATGTTTGCATGGTGTCTGCACTACAGATAACCCTAGGGATGAAGCACCATACAGCCCTACACTGGCATCCCAAATCAAAAGGATATCTGTTTGAAGTAGAGCTGAAATTTGCTAGGAATCGCGTATTATCAATTCTAGGCACACAAGCCTTATCTTCCCAGAAGGCTGACAGCTATGTAAAATAGAAAAAAAGAGTAGAATTTGTGAAGAGAAAAACCCAACAAAATTCTATATTTTAGGTGCTTCAGATTTTAAATTATAAAAATCTTGGAAAAATCAGATTTTAAACACAATTGGATAAATGGTTGTTGATCTTTGCAAAAGCTACCATTACCTACTGAAATCTCAGGAAAAAAAAGCTCCCAAGATTTTAGCACAGTAAGTGCAGGTAAACATTAGAAAGAATTAGAAGGCCTGTCCTGGTTTCAGCTGTTTACACCAGTCAAGGACTTTTCAGCTTCCCATGCTCTGCCAGGTGCACAAGAAGCTGGGAGGGAATGCAGGCAGGACAGCTGATCCCAATTAGCCTCAGGGCTATTCCATACCACCTGATGTCAAGCTCAGTATAGAAACTGGGGGAGTTGGCCAGGGGAGGGAGTGATTGCTGCTTGGGGGCAGGCTGGGCATCGGATGGTGAGCAATTGCCTTGTGTATCACTTGTTTTGTATATTCTGTTGTTATTATTGTTATTTTCTCTTTCTCTGCTGTCCTATTAAACTGCCTTTATCTCAACCCATGGGTTTTAGGGTTTTGTTTTTTGTTTTTTTTTTTTTTCCCCCTCCCTGATTCTCTCCCCCATTCCACTGGGGTAGGGGGAGGGTGAGCGAGTGGCTGTGTGGTGCTTGGTTGCCGATCAGGGTTAAACCACAACAAGGCCTCCAAAGAATTCCCAAACAACACAACCCCTGAAGTGTACCTGCAACAAACACTTGAGAAAAAACAGCAAGAGCAGTAACAGCTGTGAAAGAAGTCAAGATAATCACAAGGAACAAGCATTTGTCAATGGAAGGGCAGGTTTTAACCAAACATAATGGAAAGTATAAGGATATAAACTGGAAAGGGAAATAACTAAACATCCCTAATAAAACTGCAACAGATCCTGGTCACCGGTTCGTGCACTCACGTGGCACAGCCACCACCAGGGCAGCAGGGATGCTCTCGGGCACCATGCTGTTGCTCAGGCTGCAGATACATTCCAGATAACCCAGTGGCTGTATCTCAGCTTTACATTATATAGTGTGCAACTTAAAAATAGTAATAATCATCATCATCATCTTTTAAGATTTAATTCTGCTTGCCATTTTCTTTTAAATGCACATACTCCTTTATTCCCACTTACCTTTTTGGATTGCATCACTTCATTCCCTGGAAGCATCTCTGGGGCAGTTTCTCTGCAAAGACCAGTGTAGCTGATTGCACTTTGTGTTTTTGTTCTCTGATGAGCTTCTTTGCTTCTTCATTCTGTCTCATTCTATGCTTATTGTTTTTTTTCCAGCAGGAGTGGGCACATTAAGCCAGTTTAGCTAAATTTATATTATTCTTACTCCTGTATTACCCATATGCTGTACTTAAACAGACATGTTACTATCGCTAAAAGCATTGGCCTGCAATACTAATAGCATCATCCATACAAGGACATCCCAAAGCTTTATTAATGCAAATGAAACATTTTGAAGCAGACCGAGCAGGGTAAAGTACTGTTACTATTATTATTTTCCAGAAGTACAATTCTGTTTGGCATTAAAATATCTTCCATTTGGTTTTTGTGACACTGCCACACTGACCCACGTCCTTTGCTTCTACTGAAGCTTAAGTTTTTTAGTGATTTAAAAAATATCCAAGGCAAGAATGCAGCTTACAGCTTCCCAAGGCAAGTCTGCCTTGAGAACACTGTATTTCAAAATCAAAATCACTTTCTGCTTTCCAAAGCATATAATTTGCAAACAGGTAAGGAAGACGAAGGACATGAACTGATGCCACATGGTCATAGGTGGCAATCTGTCTATGTGGAGCTGGAATGAGAGCCTTACATGGATGATGCTTTCAGCTGAGCATGGTATTAAAAGAACTGAAAAATGGAAAGTGCTACTCAAAGGACATCGATGCATAGAACATTTATTCAGTCTGACCATAATAAATGCTGTATATATATATAAAAAAACTAGCTGTAATCTCAAAACTGTGATCTTAGGATAAAATCCTATTTGAAACATATGTAGTGACCTGTAAATCTGATGACAGTTGTTTAAAGGGAAGGAAAATCTGGGGAAAAGAAAATCTTTCTGATAATTTTATACCTATTAAATCTGTGAGCAACATCTAAGATCACTACAACTTAAAGTTGTGAAAGAAAAAAAAAAATCTTCACCAATTCTTCCTTTCTTCACTTACTTAATATGTGCATTTCAAATGTTTTTTTTTTAAAGACAGTTTCATTATTTCCCCAGAATATTTAGCTACAGATTTTGCTCTTGGGAGAAAACATTCATAAGCATCAGCGAGATTATTTTATATATAGTTAAAAACATTATATTTAAAAGCTGCTCCAGCAAAAAGATATGGTAAGAAATATAAATTTACAATAATGGACATTAACAAAAAAAAAAAAAAATCAAACCAGCAAAGAAAAATAATCCTTTTTAAAATCATTGCGTCCTGGAGCAATCCTGGCCAATGGAATCTGGATCCTTATGGGAATTAGCACCTAATAGTGTGATTTTGAAAGAATTTTCTCCAAAGCTCACTCATGTCAGTGACTGCCAAGTGCTTATGCTTTAATGCTAAGAGTAGAGATTCTAAACATTTAATGTGATCTTGCACAAAGTATGACCCAGAAATCCTTAATCAGAGTCTCCTGAAGCTACCCTGGAAATCAGTAATGCACTGATCTTCAAAACTGGTATATTCCTAAGGGCTTCTAGTGATAAAGATCCACTCTGTTCTTAGGTAAGACTTTTTAGGGTTACATTTCTTCCAACATGTTTTAGCCTAATTTTGGCTTCCATCCACTGATTTATATAGTTCCATTTTTGTCTATTGGTTTAAAAAGCCTCCTGCGACCACAAATCTCCCTAAAAAGCCTCCTGTGACCATAAATCTCCCGCCATAGTATTTATACAGTTCTGATAAGTATCCTCTTAACCTTATTTTAGCTAGACTGAGTCTCTCATTAAAAATGCAGGTTTTACAGACATCCAGTGATTTTTGCAGAACTTTTCTGAGCCCTCTACAATTTGCTATAATCCTTTTTTAAAACATGTTAACATCAGAGTGGGGCTGAATGTCTAGGCAACCATATCATCACCAGGATATACAGGAGCAATAATCGTTCCGCCACAGGTACATCCAAGGGCTGTATTCAGTCACACGAAGCCAAAGCTCACACATGGCTGGGTTTCAGCACGACACCCAAGTCCCTTTCAACATCACGGCACTCTAAGATTGAATCCTCCCACCCGGCAGATGCAAGCAATATCATTTGTTCCTAAATGCAGGACCATTGATTTGGCTGCATTAAAATGCATAGGAGACTACACCGATTACAATGGGCTTTCAATTAGACTTCAAAAGAAAATGTGCTGTGAAAAATGGGGCTTTCCAAGGACCAGAAGACAGACGTGTTAAGAGCTTATTCCAATAGCATTCTGCAGCAGGAAATACTTATCGAGGCCAAAATGATAGCCAAATGGTAGTCTGCACCAAGACCCAGCAGGAGCGTTCCCAACCCGACCGATGAAAGAAGCAATCAGGAACAGTGAGCTGACACTATTTCTTGACAAGGAATACCTGCACCTGTTAGTACAGCCCTATTTTAGGCTTCCAGTTCTGGCAGTGTTCATGCAAAGAGTACACCCTATCTCATCTATTTTAATCAATGCAGTAAGTTAATAAAAAACAAAAAGCCAACACAAAAACCTGACAGAGAGGATGCAGAACAGAGCTGATCTGCACTACTGAATGGAAAGATTCCATCCCGTCACAGAGAACAATACATGGTTATAGTTTTACAGAAGCAAAATGGAAAATAGTTTTGCTTGGCATGTGAAAACAGTTCTAAGATGCAGACTTGCAGGCATTTTGCAATAGTTTCAGAAAAGGTTACTGTTCTTCCACCATATAAGCAGATGATCAACAAATCCATGACTGGACTACCCCACTCCACACTGCAGAAACTCCTGCTACTCCTAACTTCCAGGCTGCAGGCCTTGGGCGCCCGACCCTGCTATCTGAACGTGATCCAAGACTCATTCAATAATGAGACACCCCCCTCCTTGAGTTCAGAGGGCCCTCAGGCAGTCCTCAGGCTATGGCTGTGTGACTGGCAATGTAGAAAGTTGCTTCTGAGCACCAAAATCTCATGTTCATAAACCAGAGTAGCTGCTGATTTATGTGAAACTACCTCCTGGCACTGACCGCTTTCCAAACCGATGATTTTCTTTTAGCGTTTTTTAAATATCTTTACATTTTAAAATGTACATTTAAATGACAGCCATTAAAAAAAATTATAAGAAAAGTAATACCCGCATCATCTCTGCTGTCCTCCTGCTTCCACCTACTGGCTTTCACTGGCTGAAGAAATTATCTCACCTCTCCTAAGACAAGACTCCTCCCTTTCTCTGAAATATCTGACCTTAGCATCTGTCAGAGCAGAGATACCAAACAAGACAGACCTGAAGACTTCTCCAGCCTGGCAATTCTTGAATTCCTATACTGTTTGCCAGCTTTCTAAATAGCAATAAATTCTTCATTTCTCCATGTCCTCTGAAATACCATGTAAATTCACATCTCTCTCAAAGCAGTAATTGTGCAAGTTAGTAATTCTTAATAATTACAATGAAGAAGCCTAGACTATTCCTGGCTACCAAAACTGAAGTCCTTATACAGATGCAGATAGCTTATTTTTAGAGAGATGCAGAGCCACATTTTATCTCACAGTCTAGTGGTTCTTCCTTAAAGGGTTGCAAATTCTCTTATGCACTGTGTTTTTGTCCTGCTCATGTGGCACTTACAAAAAGTGGTTACCAATATAACAATATCTGTAACACTTCACAGGAAGGTAAAAACTGTTCTTTCAGGCACAGTACTTTTGTCTCTACATTGCTAAAGCAACCTTTTTTCTGTTACAGATGTTCTCATTCAATGACAACAGTAGGGGTGGGACTGAATGGAGTAAGATATTGCCATGAGCAGTTTATGATATGCCAGGGTGCAAGCAGGATGGGAAATATTGATACTGATCAACGATTCTTATTCATCACTGAATTGTGGACACAAAAATTTCCTGGAAATCTCACAGGCATATTTCCATGCTCAGTGATAGAAGCCAACCCCTCACTCCAAGGTACACTTTGTAGTTAATCCATTTTTCCTGCAAACAACATATTTTCTATTTAACTTTTTTACTACTGTTGTAAATCTGTTCTTTTCAATATGAACTATGCAGACAGGCTTTTACATGTAACCCAAGCACATCCTTGTGATAATGGCAAAATATTCCTCCTTTCCTACGGATATAATTGTTATGGGCACAACAGATTTAAAGGATCACCAGCCAAAGGAAACTCCTTGCCAGGGATGCAGCAGTTGGCTTCACCAGCCCTTCCAAAGCCTTGCAGGCTCCCATCAAGTTTTGGTGGCCATGCAGCCTCTCCTGCTGCCACACTGTGCCTGGTAGGACACAGGATGAGCAACCGTCCGGAGCTGAGAATGCTCTTTAATGACAGCATTATTTATACACCTGACAGTCTTATAATTTGAGTTATGTTGGGGAGTTTCCATGGAAACAAAACATGACACTAAAAAATAAAGCAGAAAACAGATTTGAAAAGAGGGTCCCAGGCTGTAGCCCGCTGACAGTCTGGAGGGACTCCAGCACTTGTCACAGTGATGAGAGAGGAAAATAGGGATAAAGTAATTCCTTATGAAATGGTATCATCCTGTCACATTGCAGAGCTACTTCATTGGTGATGAGCAGTTTGGGCAGCAGCAACACAACCTGTACCACTGCATAAGCAGCCGCTCCAGACATGTAATAGGCAACGGAGACAGCACTGCTCAAAGCTCAGCCACAATCAGTGGGGACTCACAGCCCTCTTATGTCAGATTCAAACATCTTGGAAACAAGCTAAACAAGCTTTGATCTGCAGATTCAAATGCTAGGATTTCCAACTTCCACATGATGAACACTGTCCTGTGTGGTATGTGAGCTATGATCTCAGATGCCCTGCTGACAGCCTAGTGAGAAAGTGGGTTTGCTCAGGCTGCGTGTCCCAGACAAGCAAGCACTGTAACCCTTGGTATGGAACAACTGGCCTTTTCTTACTACCGAACACTCTGAGACATAAGCGCAAGATGGCTGGTAATCAGTCAGACACTTTCATCATTTGCTCTTTCACCACAGAGCCAGAATTCTCATCTCAGCCCAAACACTCCAGCCAGCCAAAGGAAAAAGATCGCTGAAATGCAGCAGTTAAGAGAGAAATGTTGAAACCTTAATGCCATCATTACAGCCAAAAGCAACTGAAGAACCATCATCTTTCTTTTCAAACACACCCACCACCTGAAAACTATTTCCAGAATGAGCTGCACTTTGTTAGAACTAACCTCATTGCAGTCTTGATGGAAAAATGGGAGCTCCAGCCCATTTTTACTAGAAACTCTAAGGCATAAGGAACACAGCACCCATGCCAGTGAAACTGCATCTCCCCCAGCCCTAAGCAACGTAAGGATGGGACAGAGCTGAACAGACTCCTGCTGTTCTCCAGTTCACTGAACACAGACATCACACTGGCAGGGTGCAATACTGTGCTGCCTTACCAGTCCTTAAGCTAGCTGCAAAAAAGCTATTTTCAAACCAGCACAGCTCACGGTTGCCTGGAGTAGCTTGACTCCTGAAAGCTGCATAGCCATGGAGTTCTTCGCACTATTCTGCATCCTGAACAAAGATGGGCACAATCTGGCCATTATCTAGGTAGCAAATACAGAACTCGGGAAGTCAGTGTGTGATTTTTCCTAGATACCTAATAAAGAACAATCGGTTCAAATAGGGAGAGAGAAGAATGTCTGGACTTGTTCCACCTACAGTAAAACTCACTTGAATGGTTATGTGTACTGTTTTCTTGCATGTATCTCTTGGGTTTCTGCTCTTTGTGCAGAAAATTGTTATTAAAAAATAACATTGTTAACAGATTTCAGGAATACCTGTGCAAGACACTACACCATTAATTTCTGAGTTCTTTGTAACTTCTTACTCTCTTTGTAAAGACACATGAGCATGGCTCAGATGTGACAAGTCTAAAGGACGAAGGTTCTTGCAGGAAAAGACTGGACTGCTATCCAGGAAACTCACAGTCATTTCTCAGCTCTGCCAAGATGCTCATCCTAGACATATCATGCCTCAATGCTTTGCATGCCTCAGTTCTGCAATGGTGAAATGAGATCAAAGACAGCAAATGTTGCCAGCAGAACTCCCTGAGGCATGTCAAGAGGACAGGCCTTTGGGGATAGCCTTCCTTGTAGTCACCCTTGGCCCTTCTCATCCTCTTTGATTCTAAAACCTTTTATCTAGATATGGTAGTTAGCATAACAAGGGGTGTCACAGTGCTGTAAAATAAGAATAAAAACAATGAAGTTAAAGACAAACTTCAAAAGAAAAAAAAAAAATCGCATCCCATTATGTTTCTTCTTAAATATCAGCTAACATATCCGACTGTAATCACTAGATTTTCAGTTCTGTCTTGAACTGGAACAGTGCATGCCAGTTTAACACTCAGTTCCATTTCTGCTAATGCTACCTGCACCCTCTACCCCAGCCTAAGCTCCCTCCACACCTCTCCACCTGGACCATCAGTTTCACATCTTTGGTCCAGCTAGCACTGACAATCATATGCTGGGGATGATTTACACCACGTACATCAGGCAAGTCACACTGAAGGGAGTTCACCACATTGTCAGCTAACAATCGTCTTCCTTTCAGGAAAAGCAACAATTACGGCGAGGGCAAAGAGGACCGCACACTGTTTAGGAGCACCACATGCAGCGGGTTCAAATCCAAGAACCTTGCACCTCTATAAGGTCAAGGGCCAGCCCTGAGCATGCCCCGGAGCATCATACAGTAGCTCACAATATCATATGCTCAGATTATAGTTGAACAAGTACCACATACTTGTTTAATAGATGCATGAATTATTGATGATGTTCAGGAGCCCTATTAAACTGTCTAGTGGGCCAGCAAGAACATTCAGTAGTTCAAATGCATCAAAATGCATAATAAAGCTTTCTATTTTGAAGTTTGGCCGTTAGAGAAAAGAACCCTAGCAAATATATAATTTTGTGTAATTTCACTTGGATGCTCACTGTAATAGCCATAGTATTTATGACACTATGAGTCATACCCATACGCTCCTCAGATAGCAAAGACACCATTATCCCCACTATTTCAAATCAGAGTCCTTATGCAGGAAAATATTCTACTAAAGGCAAGACCTGCTTATTTGCCTTAGTCTATAGTCTTAGTCTATAAATATGTACTATTTCTGTACATACATCTATGTCAACCATAAACTGCCTATAAATAAGTGTTATAAAAGAATTATCAACATTATGAGAAACGCCTTCTAGTAATTCTTGTTTAGATCCTGCTTATAAAACTGATAATTCAATTAAATTGCTGCCTTATTATGAGCACAGATGAACCCTTGTCATGCAATAATTAAATCATAAAATAAAGCCTCTCAGAAAAAAAGACTACTGCACATTCAGAACGTGATATTCAGTCTCATCCTGCCAGCATTTGTGAATTTCACTGAGTGCAATCAGAAGACAGAAAAAGTTATCGTCTTTATTTTGAATGTAGGGCAGAGTGAGATAGAGCTGTTTTGAGGGACGTTTTCAGTAAGTTTGAAAAAAAAGAGATATTTCTCCATTCAGCTCTGGCAGGGATTCAGCTGCAAATTTGAGAAGTTTCTGCACTTAGGGTCAGCCCCTCTCCTTCCTTCCTCCTCTTCACATAACTCATAGGAGACTGCGGCTCCTGAGGACGTAACCCCTTGCTGACTGTCGACACAGTTTTCACAGCTACCAGGGACCTTTCTGGGTAAGACACTGCACACAGCTTCTAGGATTTCACACATTTATTCAGTGCTGTTAATAATCACACAGTATAAACCTGAACAGTAAAATATTTATTCTGAAAGACTCGATGTCTTGATTTAAGGAACCCTTCAGTAGCTTGGGACTCGCAGTCCACCTCAACCACTGCAGTTACAGTGAAACACTAACTGGTATTTGGAGAGATGCTGTTGCATATGATATTCAAAGGCATTTAACAGGACGTAGCTGCTACATAAATATTATGTAGCTTTTATTCGCTAAATCCACATACAGCTTCCCTTTTTAATATCCTTCTCTCCTTGCTTGCAATCACCAACCACATAAAAGTCACTAACTTGGGAAAATGTTTAATCTGGAGATGTTACATTCTATGACAAGCCTCAGAGATTGCACAGAAATTAACCATATCATCCAAATAGTCAAGCCTTTGCAGAGCTCTGCCATGAGAAGTAACTGCCCCAAACCCCAGGAAACAGATTACAGAATCTGTAAACAACACTGAGGACTCTCAAAAGCTTTTCTGATAGCCAAAGAACCATTAACAAACAGGTAATTTAGCCTCAGAAATCATTAAAAAACTAATGCATTTCCAAAATTACATATAGCCCAACACTGCCATTGCAATTGATTTCTATATAGCAGTGCAGCAACAGCTATTATAAAAGATGGGAGCAACAACTCCAGGCAGTAATTTGTCTTTGGGTCTTCATCTTTTCCAGAGTTAGCATCTACATTTGTGCAAAACAAGAAGGGGATAACAACAGGGCCTCTTGCTCAAAAGGAGCTATCTTTTCCTATCATCTTTTTTAAAAAAAATAGGAAGTCTCACTCTTTTCTTCTATTTCTTCTCCAATCAAAAATCTATCATCCAGACTAAACTGAACTATCTTAGAAAATTACGTCAAGATTTTCAAGCTTGACCTCTCAGCTACTCATCTTCAAAGAAACTGCTGCCACTACAGCATACATCCAGCCCCTTAGGATGCTTTCCATACTATTAGGAAGTCTAGTGTTTGATTTAAGTATTTTCTCATTTTTCCTCAATCAGCCAGAAGCAAAAAAGAAGTCCCTGAGCAACACATAGTGAAAGAGAAAATTCTGTCTATCTCAGCATGCACAGTTTTCTCCCAGAAATCTCAAAACAAAAATCAGAGGTGAATACAGCTCTGTAATTATTATTCACAAATTGTTTCCAGTGACCTTTTTACTCATCTCTGGGAGATGTAGTCGTCTGCATCAATGTAAGACAACATTGTAAACCCACCTGCAAACTCTGTAGAGGGTTCTGAATTCATCATTGCTTGGGGCAGTGATGTGACTGATAGTCATCTCCTGATCAAAATTGTCTTCTGGAATCCATGGCCCAGGACACCGCCTATACATGAAAACGTTGATGCAGCTGTAGAGCGACATTATTTAGAGAGTAAGAAGAGGTTGGGTGTTGTTTCTTTGTTTGTTTCAGATATACTGAGAGTCTTTCATTTAGATTCTGGATTTAGTTATTTCTTCAGCCACAGCTAATAACCGGATGACAAACAGAGCATTAAAGCTTTATGACTAGCTAAGCTTGTAAAGCCTTAGTAAGAGATCCTTTGGACAGCACAGCAGAGATGTGCTGGAAAGCATTATACAAAAACTTAAGTGTTTGTTGTCTTACAGCTATGGCAGGTCACTTCTAGCTTCATTCCTCTCAGGACTCAGGAAAGCGAAATCCATGAACGTTAAACAGGTAACATTGCAGAGAGAGGCACAGATACCAGCTCAGTTCTTCATCATGCCATTTTACATATGCCAATGCTACAGCCAAGGGATGTTTGTAATGGACCTCACTGGCTATACCGGTCAGGCAGGGTCATTCAGCAAAACACATACCCACATTCTATCTAAGAGACAGCAGACTCAAAGGAAATAACACAGAGCCACCCGAGACCTGCCACGAGCATAATTAGCTCAGCTGCATGGCATGAAACAAAAGTATTTTCTTTTTTTCCTTTCTTCCCCCCCCCCCCCCCCCCAAATGCCAGTACTGTGGAAGCAATAAACACCCTGCAAGATTAGCACAGTCATTTTACAGTGCTCTGCAAGTTGCTACACAACAGTTAGATGTCAACATGCTGAACTTTGCATTCATCAGTGAAGTAAGAACTTTCCTAATATACTGTAAAAATAGTGATAACAAAAACATGCAGATACCTGTAAATATTAAAAAGCTGTATTTTAAAATATTAAAAAAAATAATCAGGTAGTTAAACTCTTTATACCCTCAGGAAAAGTGGGGATGCTAAACAGTCTACTGTAGAAAGAACACCCTAAAGTCTGGATAGACTTAAAAACGTCAGCTTAAAAGAAACCCAAAATGTGTGATTCCAGTTATGAAACAATAAGAATCCTCCTCAGTCTGCTCATCCATGCCCAGGTGCCTCCTCCTGGCCTGGGATGATGGCAGAACTGCCTCTCACCCTGCCACACACACGTCATCATATGGATTTACTGAAGAGTTTACATGCATGACAGGACAATAAAATAATCTCTGCAAGCCATCTCCTCCCCCTAAGATATACATTAAAAAAACCTGTGACCTTTGAACCTGTATTTTCTGAGAGGTGAGGAGAGATGGAAAAGGAGTCAATGAACCCAAGCAGCCCAGACAGCAATGGAAGGGACCCCCGTGAGCACACGGACCTTACTGCTTCAGCAGGGAGGGAGAAAACTTGCCCTCCTGGGTATCTCTTCTCCCAGATTAGCAACATTAGCACAGTATCCACATCTGCTCTTTGCCAACGCACAGGAGGTCTCACTGAAGTGCTACAGGAAGATACAAGATTTGCCCTGCCACAGCTGAAAGAGCCAGGGGAAAACCATTCCTTATCCCCTGCAACTCTTCAGAAAATTAATTGGAAGCCAAAGATGAGCCAGGCTTCTCCAGTCTACTTTGACAGACCACATCAACACAAACTATACAACACAAGTTGAAGAAATAAAAAGAGAACTATCATAAAACCTAAAGCCAGCAACAGCCAGGGACAAAGTTTAAATTTCCAGTTAATAGTATTTAATACTTTCAGGGCTCACCACAGACTAAAACATTTCATCTCACCTTGGAAAAAATTACTCTTTCTCAGGGTGAAAAGGGGACCTTATCCAGCACTCCAATGGGCTGATACTGTTAACATAGCAACCTTTTATCATGACCATGCTCTAATCCACACTCCAATACTTAAAACATTAAAAAATGCACACTTCTTTTTTAATATATATAAAGGTGTACTTAAAGTTAGTAAGATGTGTTTGTTCTAATATTTGCAAAATGACTAGAAAGCATATACACTGCAAGATGGTAGCAACAACTCCAATCTAAACAAACTTTGTTTGCAAGTAGCACAAGGTTATCACTTCAGCAAAGGATTTTACAGTATAATGTCCACACAAACAGTGAATAACCTTTAGGGAAATAAAAAGCAGGGGCAATAAACACCCCTCCTCCCCCCATGTAGAATGGCTTTCTATTACCCTTTAGCATGTTTATGATTTGGTTTAATATAAAGTTAGGAGATTTCTCTTTACAACATTTATTTTTATTCAGCTTTTAGAAAGAGTTACATGCTTTTCCATGCACCGTATCAGCATTAGCAATCATTAAAGTAATATCCACCTAGCATGCCCTTGCTCATCAGCCTAACTTGAAACATGGTCTGACTTGGCAGCATGATGAGCAGTTACCTCCCTGTGCTTTCTATTGTGGTTAGGGGAATACGCCACTGGACTGCATTTACATACATTAGATAAGCACAGGTGTCCCTACTGCTAAGGTACCCGTAAAACATTCTTCTAAGAACAGAATGAATCAACCCAACCTTAAAATGAGTCTAAATGTTCTTAAACAATCATGGCATCTTCATTTTGAAGAAAGCCAACTTTTAAGCATCCAAGGCTTGAATATTATTAAGGCTTCTAAGAGAAATAGTCCACAGCCTCAATAGAGCATATATTTTATTTAAATTAGCATTACACCTAAGAGCTTTAGCACATATTTTCTTCTCAGGCAGTCCTTATTACTTTGTGACTGTTTCGTATCAGCCCTAAATAATACTGTCACTAGCTAAATGAATAGAGTGTGCTATACTTACAGATGATTTATACAGAACTGAAACATATATCGGTAGGCATGCTTCTACCCTGAGTGTCTAGATACGGTTCCCTTTGGCATCAAAGGAATTATGTGCCTTTCTGCCCTGAATTTGCAACAAGCTCATTTACTTATGCACACACTCCTGAGCTCTGGCTTGCACAGCTTTGCACAAAGTTGGAAACCTCCATCTGGGAAAGGCATGCTTCACCCTATTCTCCTGAACATCCCCTAAAGCTACTGCTAGGATCACTTGGCATATCTCATTCTAGGCAATCCTCTGCTTCTGGGAGAAGAGGGGAAAAAACAGACAGGAAGAATAATGTCCAATCTTATGCAACAATCAAACAGCATGCATTGGAGCAGTCAGAGCTGTAGGGACTTAAGGTCTCACCTATATGAACAGAAGAACCCTTACCCTTACTGGTGAGGGCAAAAAGTGAAGAGCCAGGTACTGAAGCCCAGTCATGTCAATAAAGTGCCTCTGTCTTCCCATTGGTCTTTTATATGTTATCCTAAGGAAGTTCCAAGGACTTCTCCAAAAATTTGGCAGGTAGTAATGAGCAAAGCAACAACCACAAAAGAAAATATATCACATGAAGAAAATACGTCTCTGAAATAAAATCATTCTATCAGTAAAGCTGACCATCAGCTGAGGATAAATCAAACCATGGTAAGTGTGTTGGCTGCTAAAGTAGTGATGATAACAGAGGAAGTGCATAACAGAAGAAGTAGTAATTACAGGTCTAATACCTGCAACAACACTCCTCTGATTTAGCTGCTCAGTGCCCCGGATAATATATTCTACTTGCTGATAGAGATATTTTTAAATGCAACTTCAAACCTAGCATTTTAAAAAATTCAAATATATTTTTCTACTTGCTTCACACAGTTCAGATCTTGTTTCAGATTTAAAGGAATACCAACAAAGTTTTCAGAAAACAAATAATCGGGAAATAAAGAATGAACCGCAAAGTAACCATGAAGATGCAGACAGAAAAATCCCCCCAAACCCCCCAACATACGTCCTCCTACAACCTTGGCTGCTGTAATACACCTCAGTGTCACACCATAGTAAAGTCCACATCCTGGTAACCCTCACTGCCTCCCATGTGCTGTATGCGAAGCCCTACTTCTCCAAATCACTGATCAAGAAGAGCAGCTGTGCAGCATGGGGCCAGCCCGTGCTGCCAGTCACCCAGCCACCATGTGCACGCTGGTAGTGCTCCTGGGTTGTCCTGCCATGGGGCAAGCGGGACAGACACCTGTAACATCTCTGGAGGTGAGGGATACTGTTTGGGGTCTCTCTCTCCCCTATGTGGCCAGGATTTTCACAAAATATTTTGCAATATCACATTTCCAGCTATGTCAGCTTGTGTTACAACTAGCCAGAGCTTGAAAGCTAGAGGAATCTGTCAGGCAGTACAATCATATAAAGGCTCATAAGCAAACACAAGGACTTCTCCCTTCATCTTGCCACACTGCAATCATCTCCTCAAGGAGCCTCCAAGGAAAAGAATCACAAGCTCCTACTCAATCAGGTGCAAGAAGCCCCAGAGATTGAACCCCAGGACTGGCTCAGAAACAAGCACAGCACTGCCGTGGCTTTCTCTGCTACGCAAAGATGCACCAGGCAAGGAGAGGGCAATGCTTTTGGAGAGAGGCAGTTACGCAAGAAAATTTGCCATCTTGTAAAATTATTCTTTCCTCATCACATGGTTTTAGGCATTATATACCCTACTGGGCTGTGTTTAAACATAGTCACAACACAGTCAGGCATACGTGATACTGATCGCTGCCGGCAGGATATATTAGGGTTATTATATTCTCACCCTGTTTCTTATATTATTCTCTAAGTGTCTGCTATTTGCCACTGTTGGAGACAGGATACCAGGCTGTCAGTAATTGTTATGTCAAGGAAACAAATGGACTGTTCAAGAAAAAACTGTGAAAAAATGAAGATGGCAAAAAGAGAGAGAAAAAAGTAATCAAGGTGGAATCATAGAGTCCCAGAGATAAGGACAAGCGGCGCTAAATGAATAAGAAATGCCAGGGTGAGTGCTGAGGGGATGGGAAATAGAAAGCAACACCACAGCGATCAGAGAACGGTTTTACTCTATATGTCTGCTGGAAGGGTGTGGTGGTACACCCCATACACACACCTTTTCTCTCTTCAACCACTTTATGACCTCAGAAATTCCTGCCAGACCGTGGCCTTTGTGTAGCGAGTTGGTCAGTTAAGCACCCCTTGACTGTACTAGAAAGGTTGAGACGGAGAGCGAAAACAATCACTTATAACCCTGACAGCGTTGANGTCTATCTGTGAATCATTCTAACTTGAG
>VZTL01013664.1:0-17128 GCA_013400535.1 Scopus umbretta
ATATATTATTGTGCATATATATTATACATACTATATAATATAGTATTTATATTATGTATTATGTATAGTATTTGACATATGCTATATATGTAACATATAGCATACATTACATATGTTATATATAACAGAACATATCTATACTTTGGGCTATGGATAACAATCAGAAATAAGCTTTTACTCACACAGCACTTCCAAGTTCTGGCAAAAAGAAAAAACAGCTCACATGCACTCTAGGAAAGTTTTTTCTTTCTTTTCATTAGGGCTTATAGACTAATATAAAATTAGGATTCTTACTTTTTTTTAAAGAATAAAATCATATATAATATTAAGAAGTGAGTGTAGAATCCTCCAGGAGAAGAAGTAACTTTTGACTTGGGTCTGACTATCAGAACCAAGGAAAAACTTAAAAATACACTAAAAAAAAGAGAAAACTTGCTAAAAAGAATTAAAATAGAATAGCACTAAAAACTACATGAGGTGGATAGAAAGCTATGTAAGGAAACCACTTTGAGACAGAGCAGATCGTCTTTATATATTCACGTTTCTCAGAAGAGCCTGAGAAATGGCAAGAGGAAGCCAGCATGTCTAGATAGAATGAAAAGGGCAGTTGCTACAAACAAGGAGGAATCTTTTGATAAGTTAAAGTTGTGTTCAAATAAGTCAATTATAAAGGATCACAAAATTTGTCAGGTTAAGTGTGAAAGCACAATAAGGCAGGCCAAAAAAAGTTTGAGCATTAATTTGCAAAAAAGTGTGGACACTAAAAATAATCCTTTTTTTAAAGGCCAAGAGCAGGAAAAGAATACGCAGGACCAATGTGGTATTTTCCTTAAGCTTCCTATGCATATATAAACTTGAAGGTGATAAACATTTTGGAAATTTTTGAAAATACTTCTGATATAAATCCAGAAAACTGCAGGCTGATAAACCTTGCCTCTGCATGTTGCAAATAGTTGAAACTACAATAATGCAGACAGGTTTGGAGTATATGATCTATTGGGAAATATGATTTTTGTAAAGAGAAGTCAGGGCTCACAGAACCTACTGAAGACCTCTTAAGGATTCAACAAGCATGACGATGAGGGAATACAGCTGATCTTCAGGTTGTGTGGATTTCTGAAAACATTCCTCAAGGTTCCTCATCAAAAAGTCTTAAATAAATTAAGCCACAATAGAGGGAAAAGAAAAAGTCTTTTTAGGGCTAAAAACTGTTAAGGGATGTTAGGAGTGGCTGTCACCTCTCGCAGCTCCGGCCCAGGCCCCCTCCTGCCCAGCCCGGTGCCGGGGGACCCTGGGGTCTCTGCCCAGGCAGAGGGACGTGGCTGCCACCTTCCCATTTGCAGGTTCAGCCAGTGGTGAAGCTGAGCACACGTCCTAGAGACACACACACAGGCACACAGGACACTGGCTCCGTCGGTCACACGCGTTGCCACAGATGAGGCTCTGCCTTCAACAGTACGTACGTACAGGACCACCCTTTAACGCAAGCACAGGCGGCCACATCCCCTCCTCCTCTTGGGCTGGCAGAGACAAAAGGTCACTAGTGCAGGCACACACACGAGACTTTCTGGAGGCACATGCACATTTATGGCCCCTCTGTCCACCCAGTACCCCCACCCAGATCCCAGCCCTCTTGCCTGCCTCAGGGGCTGCCTACTTGCTCACTGGTCCAGCTTATATGCTTGCTGCAAACATGTAGCGCTTGCATTCATCCCACAGGCACTCCACACTCACAGGTCACCACAGATAACAGCATGGATCCTTGCCTGCCTGATACCCCTGCCTGGACCCAGCATCTCATACTCACCAGCAAGTCCAGCTTGAAGTTTGCCAGCGAATGAGACATGCCTACCCACTTTTGGGGAAGATACTGGCACTCACCACCCTCAGCAGGCAGCATCAGGCACGTGAGCTGTGACCCGCGGTCCCACTCCAGCTGCTGGCACTGAGCCCCTCACTCGCCTCACCCACACCGGTCCCTCACAGTAGCAGGTTTTTGGGACACACGCTGTTCCCGCCTCAGCAGCTGGCAGCTGAGACCTCTACCCACTCCAGTAGCTGACACTGGGACCTCACTGGCTCCAGTAGCTGGCACCACAGGCTGGAGGCACCCACATTCCCAGCCTAATTCCATTTGCTGGTACCAAATCCACTCACAGAGGACCCTCAGTAGCTGGCACTTTGTCCTCACAACACACACACACGTGGGATAGACAGTGAGATTACAGAGAGAGAGAGAGAGAGTTAAGAAAAGATTTAATAAGAAGATAGGATTTAATAAGAAGACTGTGGTGATCAGGTGCTGGGCTCAGTCAGACAAGCGTACTGACCTCCCTCTTGCACACAACTGTAAAGATATATATATATCTTTATGTATGCTCCATTCTGTCTATTCCTGCTTTGTTCCTCCAGATGCCCTTCCCCTGCACATTCCTTCATTAGTTTGCATAGCTCCACGGATGCCTTTCCAACATTCTGGACCCTCAGGTTTGAATCCTTATCAGTTGCAAAGTCCCAGTTTGCCTGCAGTTTACTGAGAGCCAGTTTGTCTCTTGTCTTTGTCACTGTTACGTTTGCCTGTCAAGTTTGTGTCTCCATATTTTGTTTACGGCTTCCCACTTTTTCTTGGTATCCCATTGGACAAGACCTTTGATCAGATACTCTTTCTGAAATAAACAGTCCCTCATCAATTAGTGTCACTGACTGGGTTTGTGTCTCATCACTGCCTCCCTTATCATTTATCAGTCAGGTCTGTGTCTCTTTCTGTTCTTGTTTATGGCTTCCTCCTTTTCTTGATCTCCCTTTTTGCATTGAAAAGGTTATTGACCGGATACCCTTAAAGGAGTAGACACTTTCCTGCCACATACCCTTAGAAAATTTTTTTTTTTTTAAATTTCAAGACTAAACAAAAATTTGTTACAGTGGTGGGGTCACCCATGGAATCTCAAATACTTATATGTTGGGACTCTTGCTGTTCCAGCTACTGATCAATGATTTGAAAAAGGAGAGGAACACTGAGGTGGAAAATTTTGCTGCTGATAGTAAGTTATTTACAGCACTGAAAGAATTTCAGGCAAGCCCAGGGTAGATAAGTGTAAAATGATACAGACAAGGGGTTCAGAGAAATAATTATATACAAAGATGAGCTTTCAGTTGACCATTACATCCCAGTAATCGTATTTTGTTATCATAGATAATACATGAAAAATTTCATTACAGTGTTCAGAGGTAGTCAAAAAAGAGTACCAGAAAATAACAGAAAAAGAGAACAGAACAGAGCTTATACTCTCATCTTTATGCAAGAACACGAGCCACTTTATGATTCTGATTATTTCGCCACAAAACCAAGACATTGTAGAAAGCACCCAAAGAGGATTATTCAGCTTGGAAAAGAAATAGCTAGGAGGGCATCAAGACATTTTTCTCTTAAATCATTGACACAAAGAGGATGACTAGGGACTGATGTTTTACTGCCTCTTCCAATTCAAGCAGTTGGGATAATAAATGAAGCTGGCAGATGTCAGGTTGAAAATAAGCAAACCGAAGTGGTTCTTCATCGTGTAAGAAACTAAGCTGCGGTTCCCAACACATTCAAAAAGCAACTGGTCAAGTTAATGGAAGAGACATCCATGAAGTGTTATTAAATACAAAGCCATCAACTCCAGCTCATGAAACTTCTAAACTGGAAAATTGTTGGAGGGTAGGAAAAAAAACTGAAAAAAAAAAAAATCACTACATTATTGGTAAATGCTTGGTTCTTGAACCCTTCCCTATGCATTCTTTGTTGCAACTGACATAAACAGGATACTATACTCGATGGACCTTTGATTTGACCTAGCACAAGACTTGTTACTTTCATGGCAAAATGAGTTTTAGCTATCAGTGTCGCGAAGGGCCTAGTTGTTTGTCACGTGAATGTTAGATGAAAATCTCAACCTTCACCTTCTTGTGCCCATATTCTCACTCCCATGATTCTCCTTCCAGGATCTCCAACACAAGATTTCCCTCTCTCTTTACTTTTTCACTGCACATGCCTCAATAGGGCTGTAATTTCAGCTAGTCTTTCTGAACTCTACCTTATGCAATTCAACAACAGCAACAGCTGTGATCATTATTGAATTCTGTCTTGCGGGCACAAGTTCTGTCAGCTGTTATGGAGATTGAACTCTTGTGATTTAAAGCAGAATTTACTTTGTGTTTTGTCATTGGCTGCACTTGCTAAATATAATTATACAGCTTTTACAGCATAAAATTAATGTCTACATTGTATCTTATGTCAGTACCCATTTACACAGTTAAGTTCTTGTATGCTAGTAAACGTTAGCATGGATATGGTCTTGCACAGCCACAACTGATTATTTTATAATGTAAATATTTATGAAAATCCAGCCTAGAAAGGTCTTTCTGCAGCGCCCCCTGCTGTCTCTGTGCCGTTAGAACCCCACTCGTGGGGAGCTTCACGTCAAATTCGCGGGGTTTTGCCACACACCCCTCCGAAAAAACACTTTTTTATGACTTTACTGTCCTGGTACCTACCTCCAGGTGTTAAATACGTCTGGGAGATGCGTTCGTTTGCAACTGGGCATGTATTAATATACGATGCTAGAAGGGGAAATGTACCAAACGGCATAGCTTGAAGATTTTTTTAGCTGCTAAAGTGCCTGCTGCAGCATATGTCCATACAATGATTAAAACTGATTTAGTGCTAAAATGTCCTAGATGCTTTCTTTACACATAGATAGGCCTTACCTCAGTCTGGTTTTTTTTAATGAGTAACTTATTTATATTTCTCACAAGTGAAAGCCGTGGTTGTCTAAGTACATCATAGAATCATAGAATACCAGGTTGGAAGGGACCTCAAGGATCATCTGGTCCAACCTTTCTAGGCAAGAGCCCAGTCTAGACAAGATGGCCCAGTACCCTGTCCAGATGAGTCTTAAAAGTGTCCAGTGAGTCTTAAAAGTGTCCAGCGTACTTGTTTCTTAAAGTAGCTAGTCCTGAAAAATTCTAAAGTGAATTTCATCATACTCTGAAAAAAATCAGGACAAGCTATCTTTATTCCAAGGCTTGGTTCAGAAGTTATCTTCTGAGCTTTCCACTGACCTTCTGTGTCTTCAGAAAGTCACACAGGACAAAATTATTACAAGATGCAACTGAATGGTTTTTGTTTGTTCTCAAGCTCTGTATATCTGTCCCTTCTTCTTTATAGTTCACGTTAGATAGTCACATAAATGTAACTCAGTATGTTTTTATGGCATTAAGGAAAAATATTTTATGTGTTTACAAATAGAAGTCAAATTAAAAGCCTCCAAGACTTTGAGCAGATATGGCTTTGTAATTAAAAAAGATTGAAAATTTGAAATGAAGTCATGTTTGTGATACCCAGGAATCAAACAAACTAAAAACATACTTGAAAGTACTTTAATTCAAGCATCAAATTATCTTCATTTTTAGAGAACTCAAAGGTTCCTATATAGGTGGTTTGTTTGTTTGTTGGGGTTTTTTTTGACAAAAAATCTCTCATTCGTCTACCCAAGAAGGAGATGTGAAGAGAGGTAGTGAGAAAATGACTTAAGGGAGTGGAGAAAGGTGAGCAAGGGTATAGCTTCATAACTGCAAGCTGCGTTAACTAGTGACCTTAATCAAGAGTTAGTTCTAGAACCTCACCCCAGTTGCTCCTGTCATTTAGCAGAAATCTCCTTGAATATCTTTGCCCTGGCTCCATGCATGCCTTCTTTTCTTTTTCTGGAACTTCTTCTGTTCTTTAACCTCTACAACACTGCAGGAGATCACAGGTAGTTAGCAGCTTTTTTACACAGAATCTTGCTTCCAGAATGTACTTAGACACCTGTCTTCAGAGGCAAGTAGCAAATCTCACATGCAAAGATGCTTCTAGTGTAAGGCAAACCTGGAGAGCAGCAAATGTTAAGGTGTACTCCTGACTCAGTTTCCTCAGTTGGACAGTTTCAGACAACTGCCTTCTCAGGTGTGCCTACATGAACTATGTAGTTCAGGCAAGGAGTGCAGCTTTGAGGTGACTCTCCCAGTTGTCCCCACTTACTGCACCTTACTTGATTCACAGAGACATTTCAAAGCTTGTGAACTAATTTTGGATGAAACTAACTCAAAGACATGATCTAGGAGTGCACCTCATGTGCTCCAACCACTTGCTAGAGGGTATTCCATCTAGCCCAAAGGAAATACCCTCCAAAATACTTACCGGGTCTTGAATTGAACCATTTCACTCCACAAATCCAACAGTATTGGCCTGCATTACTTCCTAATGTCAACATTCCCTCAGTGTACTGTTTAATTCAGTCTCTCAACCTTAGGGATGTCCTCAACCCCATTCCAAGCTGTCTCTTTGACTCAGTGCAAGAAAGAGCTTATTTACTTACTGAAGGGTTATGGATCCTAATCTCGAAGGCACCCAGAAATAACGTCTCAGTTCTGAGCACCGTAGTATTTAAATCCCTTCCTGCAGCTAGCAAATATGCTTAGTGTATAACATCCTTACAGGTGTTCAGGCACCTGACCCGGTCAGCTGGAGTTGCTCGTTGCCTATGAGAGTGTGTAGTACCTATGATATCAGCTTTTCGTACAGACTCTGAACCCACCTACCCATCTTTAGAATTTTGTTGTGTGTGTAATCCTAGTTAGAATACGCACAGTAAAATCCATGCTGCATAAATAGAACTATNTGTTTCTTAAAGTAGCTAGTCCTGAAAAATTCTAAAGTGAATTTCATCATACTCTGAAAAAAATCAGGACAAGCTATCTTTATTCCAAGGCTTGGTTCAGAAGTTATCTTCTGAGCTTTCCACTGACCTTCTGTGTCTTCAGAAAGTCACACAGGACAAAATTATTACAAGATGCAACTGAATGGTTTTTGTTTGTTCTCAAGCTCTGTATATCTGTCCCTTCTTCTTTATAGTTCACGTTAGATAGTCACATAAATGTAACTCAGTATGTTTTTATGGCATTAAGGAAAAATATTTTATGTGTTTACAAATAGAAGTCAAATTAAAAGCCTCCAAGACTTTGAGCAGATATGGCTTTGTAATTAAAAAAGATTGAAAATTTGAAATGAAGTCATGTTTGTGATACCCAGGAATCAAACAAACTAAAAACATACTTGAAAGTACTTTAATTCAAGCATCAAATTATCTTCATTTTTAGAGAACTCAAAGGTTCCTATATAGGTGGTTTGTTTGTTTGTTGGGGTTTTTTTTGACAAAAAATCTCTCATTCGTCTACCCAAGAAGGAGATGTGAAGAGAGGTAGTGAGAAAATGACTTAAGGGAGTGGAGAAAGGTGAGCAAGGGTATAGCTTCATAACTGCAAGCTGCGTTAACTAGTGACCTTAATCAAGAGTTAGTTCTAGAACCTCACCCCAGTTGCTCCTGTCATTTAGCAGAAATCTCCTTGAATATCTTTGCCCTGGCTCCATGCATGCCTTCTTTTCTTTTTCTGGAACTTCTTCTGTTCTTTAACCTCTACAACACTGCAGGAGATCACAGGTAGTTAGCAGCTTTTTTACACAGAATCTTGCTTCCAGAATGTACTTAGACACCTGTCTTCAGAGGCAAGTAGCAAATCTCACATGCAAAGATGCTTCTAGTGTAAGGCAAACCTGGAGAGCAGCAAATGTTAAGGTGTACTCCTGACTCAGTTTCCTCAGTTGGACAGTTTCAGACAACTGCCTTCTCAGGTGTGCCTACATGAACTATGTAGTTCAGGCAAGGAGTGCAGCTTTGAGGTGACTCTCCCAGTTGTCCCCACTTACTGCACCTTACTTGATTCACAGAGACATTTCAAAGCTTGTGAACTAATTTTGGATGAAACTAACTCAAAGACATGATCTAGGAGTGCACCTCATGTGCTCCAACCACTTGCTAGAGGGTATTCCATCTAGCCCAAAGGAAATACCCTCCAAAATACTTACCGGGTCTTGAATTGAACCATTTCACTCCACAAATCCAACAGTATTGGCCTGCATTACTTCCTAATGTCAACATTCCCTCAGTGTACTGTTTAATTCAGTCTCTCAACCTTAGGGATGTCCTCAACCCCATTCCAAGCTGTCTCTTTGACTCAGTGCAAGAAAGAGCTTATTTACTTACTGAAGGGTTATGGATCCTAATCTCGAAGGCACCCAGAAATAACGTCTCAGTTCTGAGCACCGTAGTATTTAAATCCCTTCCTGCAGCTAGCAAATATGCTTAGTGTATAACATCCTTACAGGTGTTCAGGCACCTGACCCGGTCAGCTGGAGTTGCTCGTTGCCTATGAGAGTGTGTAGTACCTATGATATCAGCTTTTCGTACAGACTCTGAACCCACCTACCCATCTTTAGAATTTTGTTGTGTGTGTAATCCTAGTTAGAATACGCACAGTAAAATCCATGCTGCATAAATAGAACTATTAAAACATTAAAATGAGATTAATAAATTTCCTTATATATCATGGCGACAAGGGCTGTTGTGATGATAAATCAGCTGAGGAATACAGAGATATTACATATACACAAACCATACAAATAATAGATAAATAATATATGAATAGAAAATGGACTGCTCAGTAATTAAACTCCCACACCATATTCAGAAACATGATCTATGGAACAGAACCTTATATAAAATGGAACAAAAAATGCAGACTTGAGTGCTGGTATTTAAAAGCCCTACAGCCATACAATCCAGTGGTCTGGTGTACCTGAAACTAGATTTACAACAAAAAGAACATACAAAAATCTTTACAAAATACTTAAGTAACATAAAGTTACAAATGATGCTTGTGCCTTTTACGCAACTACCCTTAAAGTACAGGAAAAAAATCCACTGATATTGGAGTGAAAAATCAGTAGCCTGTGCACTAAGTCAAAACTGCTTACGTGCTTCCATTTGGTAAACACCTGGAGTCATGCCAGTATAAAGCCTACAAAACATTACAATCAGCTTCTTTTTAATCAGTTGACATATATGCCAAAAAATAACTCTTACATGGCTAGCTTCCTATTGAAGTGTTTCTTTGGTATTAAGTACAAAATCAATACTCTCAACCAGCAGAAACAAAACAAGCCACTAAGAACCAAACGTACTAAGGCAATAATGGTGCTAAAAGTATTTGGGACACCTTACTTTGAATTCGTATGCAATATAAAATGTCATCTAAAACCCAGCTTCCAGAAAAGCGCTTTATGTTTTGGTAATTCTGTTAAAATTTCATACCAAAAAAAAAGTCATTCACAGATAAATCTAAGTAGCTATTTGCCTTGAAAGAGTTATTTTAATAAAACCCTAAATAACACTGCTTCACAACACTGAAGCAATATTCAAAAGAGTGTATTTTATTCACTGCAGATCATTTATGAAATCAATGCTTTTGCTTTAATAAACAGCCAGAATTGCGAGCATTTATAAGCACATTTTACACAGCAACACAGTACACATCGCTACGATATCTCAAATTAAGGATGGCGTTAAAGTTCGCATTTGTATGAAAACCAGATTTTTAGAAGCCTAGCTATGCCGATGCATTGTGTTCTTTCGTAGTTCTGAGTCTGGAAGTTTTTGGAAAGAGACCGGCTCCGGGCACACGCTTCTTTACGTGCACGGAACAGAAAACTGCGACAGACACAACCGCACCAGGGCTGGGGTCGAGCCGGGCCCACGCACCAGCCCCGGTCACGCCAGGCTTCCTGGTGCACCTCCGAAACAGGAGTTTATGCCCCCCCCCCCCACGCCCCGAGTGGGAGAAATGCACTAAGAACAGGTCACGGAGAGTTGTGTGCTGACAGGGGAAAGGCGTCGGTGGTTGGAGACGAGCCAGGAGGCTCGGAACGGGACAAGCAAATTGGCTAAGGCCTAGGCAAACTTTTCTGCAGCGCACGCTCCGCCGGGTGGGCTGCCTTGCTGGGGAAGGGCGAAAGGCCTCTGCGGCCACCAACGGGCCCGTGCCTCCCCCAGGCAAGCCGTACGTGGAATACACACGGCCGGCCCGACCCCGCGGCGCGGCGGGCCAGGACCTCGGCCCTGAGCCCGCGCAGCCCCGGGCCCGGACCCTCCGCACCCGAGCAACGCGGGGCCGNGCCCGGCAGCCCCGGGGGGCAAAGGCGTGCTGGGCTGAAACCCACTCACCGTTCTGTTTTTCCTGTCTCCGCATTGTTATCCGTGAGTTTTTGTCCTTACTGGCCGGGACGGGTGTTGCCATCTGTTGTTCTTCAGCTGAGGTGTTGCACAACCTTGGGGCTCTTCATGTGCCAAAGGCCGTGCTGCAAAGGCCTTGGTAGGTCTGGCAGCTCCCGCTTCCCAGTTAAACGCTGGAGGCGGCTTCAAAACATCAGGGCTTATAGTTCAGGGTATTTTATGCAGTGAACTTTCTTAAGCATACCTAGCTGTACTACCTGTGGTAATTTATTAAAACATGTGTGATGTATAATAGTTGTTTTTCTTAAGTACTAACATTCTGCTATACTGAACTACCAATAACCTCCTAGCTTCAACCTAGAAAGTAAGAATTACTTCAAAACTGAGGTAGTACCTTGCTCAGCATTTACACAGGCCTGTTTCTGGTTTCCCCATTTCCAGAGTAATTCGTGAGTCTGAATTAGTTGAAGGGCCCTTCACCAGAGCTTCTTGGCAGCGATGTTATTTTGTCCCAAAGTGATGCACCTTGACCCTGTGTCCAAAGGTTTGCCGTGATAGTGTCAGTGAGGGAAGAAGTCTCCATCTGAAGCCAGTTGGTGTTTTATGGATCAGAAGTAAAGCGTTAGGCAAGGGAAACCAACAGTTAAGGTAATGCCTACCACAGGGCATTGGTGTTTCAGGTTCAGCCTCTGACGTGTTACACCAGCAACAAACTGCTCTTGACAACTCTTTTCATTTTTGTCCTGAGTTATGTGAGGGAGAATCAAGGTTAGTGACCTTAGCTGATTGTTGTCCTACCTTTTTTCTGTGATGCGCATCTTTTTGATCAAGTTCTGTAGTTCTTCTGGCATTAAGGTAATAGAGATTGTGTCACTTCTGTGTGTATCTTTGTCATACCCTTTCCCTGTCAGCAGATTATTCCAGTTTTAGTCTTCCCACTTTAATGATCATGTTTCTGATTGACAGAGCTTATGCAGTAGTGCAAGGAAATGCAGTAGGAGTTGCATGTCTGAGCACAACTAGCAGTAGCTCGTCACTGAATCTAACTGTTCCTCCCAGCCAAGCAATAGGAAAGTTGGCAGAGTAGACAGCCGGTCATCCAAATTCTTACATGTAGCAAACCGTGATCCTTTGTCACTTGATCACTCATGCAACTGCCAGGTATGAATTGCACCCGTCCAATTCATATTTCTATTTTGGGGGGGAGTTCCAGAGTAACCTTCAGTGTTCACCTTGCATACTACTCTGGTATAAAAACCACAACAGACATAAGTTCTCTAGTATAACTTTGACAGCTTCTTTCATATAGGGTATTGCTTTTAGCATTGGTTTGAATTCAATACTTTATCTAATGTAGACAAAATTTTTTGGTGGCAAAGCTATGTCTGACTCTATCAAGGGCTGCTCCTTAAAAAAAAAAAAAAAAAAGGAAAAAAATTTATTACAATCATCTGGCTTTTTTTTCAACCTCATCTTGTCTTTTTCCAGATAAAATAAGGTATAAAACATTCTGAAGGGTCAAGGTCTTTCTAGATGTTTGTTGGTATTGTTTGTTTTGTTTACTATACTAGAGTGGTAGTGGTAACCCAAAAAATAGCAAGATACATTTTGTGATGTCTGTGGCTTGTGAAAACTTGAAATGAATAAATTATTGCCCAATGGAAGGTGCAATCCTGAACTATTAATAAACTGACTTAACAGTTCAGTATTTAATTATGTCATAGCCTCCCCTTCTTCTAAGCCTAGCAGTGGTCTTTCTGTATTTCTTCACCTTTCAACCTTATAGACGTTTTCAGTGTCCCCTGGAAGAATGTCACTGTGTTGATACTTGTTATTGCCCAGGTTCTTCATGCTTCTCGTGACTTTGTAACCATCTCCGCATAGCATTCTTATTTTTAAGAGCACAGTTATCTATCACAACTTCATTTTGAAGCTACTGGTTGTTTCCCCAGCTATGTAACTTTCTGTAATGTCCTTGTCTTCCAGAGTTTCCAGTAAAATTTTTGTGATATTTTTTCAATATTATGATTAATTCAATTTTTTTTTTAATGTTACAAAATAAGTGACTCGTCTGATCATGCTTTTTTTTTTTCTTTCTTGCTACATTTTCACATTAGAAAATCAAGAACAAGCCTTTTCTTAGTGTTTAGGCTAATTTGTTTTTGCACAGTATTGATTCAAGTCTTTCTAGGAATTTATCCAATTAAATATTTTTCACTTTTTCCCCCATACATTTCAGAGATTCATAACTATTGAAGGATGAGAGTAAAACAACCTTTTAAAATCATATTCACACATGTTTTTGCACAGTATTAAGGCATTCTGAAAACAGTTGTAACAATAATAATTGTGGGCAACAATAATATTTGTAGGCACTAAACTTAAAAAAGCAAAGAAAGCACTTCCCGTGAAGAAGAATAAATTTGTGATAAGTATTAGGAAGAAAAATAAACTTCAGGTAGCCTGCTGAGTCCTCTCCTATTTGGATTATAATAACAATGTCTCTGTGTCTATGGCAGCAGCTTATTAAAAGCAAGCAGACATGGGTCTGGGACATTATCACAATATTCTGATAGGTATTGGTTAATAGGTAGGTTGTTTTTAAAGTCTTGCTAAATCTGCATATAGGTAAACATTGGATAGAATATTCACTAGCGAGCAAGAAAATCAGGTTTGATGAATGTGTGTATAAATGAAAGATACATATATATTGCTATGTCTCTGTGAACATAAATCTTAATTAGGCTTAATTATTTTAGCATAATCAATTGCACAACTTAAAAGTGGATACAGCAGTTCACTCATGCTCAGTGCTGTTAAAGACTGGGATTCCTGGTATAGCTGTCAGTTCATGTGAGCGCTGCTTGCCACAGAAACAAAACTTAAGGTAGGCAAGAATTCTTTCATCACTGTAGTAATTTTCTTATACCTAATGTGATATTGTTTCTAAAGAGGGATTTAAAGTTGTGTTGCAGTCAGACTGGTACCTTTAGGAGGCGTGAGCTGTAAAGATCTTAACACCTCGTGTTCTTTCTCTCTTCAGCAAATACTTCAAACCATTGTAGGGCATGGATGGAGGTCACATTCTAGTAAACCTGCTCAAAACTTACATACAGGCAAACCTGGAGCTGGCTTTAGCTTTGGTAAGTATTACAGGTTTTGAAAGAAATACAGCAATTCAGGGCAAATTGCGGAGTTAAAAAAAAAATCCTATATTGCAGTTCAACATGAATTTAAAATGAAGGTGTTTATTCTGAATAGATTTCTATTCTTTTAAAAAAAATGTTTGAACACCAAAATTACTTTCTTCCTCAATTCAGGCAAGTCAGGTATGTGTGTAGTGTTTATAAGGTTTTCTTATTTTTGTAACTCCTGTCTGTCTTAAGCTTTTTTATTGCCAAAGCGTCTTAGCTTTGAATAATTATCTGACATTGCCGTTTACAATGTTAAAGTAATTAAATGTGGTCATAGTTGAATTTGGCTATAAGGAAATGTTATAAAGAAATTCATCCTCATCTCAGCTTATTATATATCTAAAACAAATTTAGTGGGTCAGCAGCTAGATGTTTGAAACTGAACAGCCAGGATCTTCGGACAACATATGCCTCTTTTTCTTCCTCCATTTAATTAGCACAGCAGTCTTCTTGTTTCTTTTGGTGATACATTTTATGTTACACAGTCTTCTGCACTCCATTTTCAGTATTTTGTGGATAATTTCATCAGAAGTAAGTACATGCATTGTAGGTGTTGCTGAGAGAACAGTGGAAGTTTTCTCCCAGGAGGAAGAGGAAGCTGAGCTTTTTTGCTTGCTGGAGAGGCCCAGGAAGTGGTGATTTGGGTTGTCCTGGAAGGACACTCTTGTTTTGTCTTTTCTCCTAGTCTGACAAGGCACAGGTAAAGACAGAAGAGAATTTGTGACCTTTTTTTTTTTTTTTTTAAATAGAACTTACTGATGAACAGAAAGAGTTTCAAGCTACTGCTCGTAAATTTGCTGCAGAGGAAATTATTCCTGTTGCTGCACAATATGACAAAACTGGAGAGGTAAATCTACTGTAGCATAAGGGAAAAAATAGACTTTTATCTTAACCTGCATAAAATTTAAAATGCTGATTGTGATGAATCAGAAGGTGACTTTTCCCTGTCTATTTCAGTATCCTCTTCCGCTTATAAAACGGGCTTGGGAACTTGGTCTTATGAATTCACACATACCAGAAAGCTGTGGTAAGTAAACATTCATTTTAATCTGTAAAATGAAACAAAGAAAAGGCATTAGATGAGATTTATATGTGTAATTATGGATTCTGTATAAAATAAACAGTTGCATACTTGAATAATCTAAATTTAATCAGTAGGCAAGTTGACACATGCAAGTGTTACTAGGTGTGGATGTAATCAGGAGATAAATTAGACAGATTATGATTTAGCAATTTATGACCAGATTTTCCTACCATGATTACAACTGCCTAATATTCCCCTAGTACACTGTGTCAGCTGATTAGGCAGAGAAATTAGAAGGTCATATTTTGTTCTAGTCTCTGACACAGGTTGGAGCAATTTCAGAGTTTATTCCAGAAGGACTGTTATTCAGTTTAGATTAGGTGCAGTACAGCAGTGCTTTGGCACTATTTAGGTATACGAGTAACCGTAGAAAAAATGTTAAATTATTTTCTTTTTTGCATTTATATTACCTGAAAAAGAAGTTAGGGAAAAGTCCATAGCAGACCCTTTTTTTGGAAGACTAATCAGAAGGTATATCTTGTATCAAAAATTTAATAAACGAGATTAAGGAACAAAGAGTCAAAAGGAGCAATTGTGAGGACCAGATTTATTCAGCCACAAATTCTAGAAAAACTAGAGGTTGAAATAGCTGGACTACTGCAGTGTATAATCACTTGGTTATTAAATGAATAATTACAAGTGGCAAATCGGACACCATTGCTTTAAAAGGTCTCCAAGGGCGCTCTGGGAAAATGCATACTAGTAAGCCTGATACACCATGTAAATTAAGAGTAAGATGAAGTATGGAAATAGGGGGCACAGATAAACATGATATGCTAGAGAAGGGTTTTTTTGAAAGGAAGTCATGCCTCATAAAATCATTGGAGTTCTCTGAAGTAGCTAGTAAGTGTGTGAACAAGGGATGCCTGCTTGATACAGAATGCTTGAACTTCCAAAATGAGTTTTAAAAATCATCAGGTTTCATAGTGGAAAAATTAGCGGCACAGCCTTGCTGGGTCTTGTGCTATTTGGAATATCTATAAATAAACTGGAAAAGGGGGTCAATGCTGAGGTCATAGAGTTTACTGATAATATGAAGTTATTCAGTGTAGAAAAGATGAGGCTGGTGCGAAGAGCTGCAGGAGAAGGTCATGAAACTGAATGACTGTTAAAATGACAAATGCGATTCAAAAAAGGAAAAGTGACATATATGTGAAGGGAAAGAAGCAAACTGAATTTCGTGGATAAATGGTATCTCCTGAACTAGTTACTGCCTCTCAAAAAAGAGATTTTTGGGTTTATAGTACATAGTTCTGTGCATGTCAGCATAATGCTCAGAAGTGGTCAAAACCATAAAATTTAAGGTTAGAAGGGATCGTTAAGGGCATGAAGAGAAAAGCACAAGGCATAATTATGCTGCTGCCTGAATCCAAATTGCACTTGCTTCTTTAATTCATTATGTAGTCAGATCCTTCCATCTCAGAAGAGTATTGTGGAAATGGAAAAGGTTCCTAAAAGGATGACAGAGATTATAAAAGATATATCTTCAATGTGAGATGTAGCTTCTGTATGAGAAATGACTAAAATGTCAGTGTCATGGAGAGTATGAAAAGGGATTGATAGTTCACTGTCCCTTTCAATATAACTAGAAGGCATCAAATTAAGTCAGCAGATGGCAGGTTTAAAATACATGAAAGGAGATGGTTCCACACACAGCGTGTAGTTAATTTGTGAAACTCATTGCCTCTGGATGATATTGATGCTAAAATATTACATAGTTTCAAAAAGAGACTGGGCAAATTCAGGTAAGAAATGCCTGTCGAGGGTTAGCATAACAAAGATACCAAAGAGAGGTATCTCTTTAGCTGAGGAAGTCACCCAAAGGCTTAGAAAAATATTTTTGAGGAATTGTACAGTTGTATTGTTACTGTATTTGCATGTACTTCCCAAAGTGTTGGCTTCTGTCAGAAACAGGTTACTGAATTGGTTGTCTGACTAACACGGACACTTATTTTTTTCCTCCCCCTAAGTGCTGTGGTAGCTCAGGAGCCCTTTTTCTGCTTCCTAAGAACTCCTAATTCTCAAATGTAAAGTAGTCAAAACATTCAGGTGGTACATTCTAGCCACTTTGTACAACTTGTCCCACATTAATCACACAATAACCCTGGAACCGTGATATGTAATTTTCAAATCACCTGTTACTCTTCTGACAAAACTTTATTTAAAAAGCTTGCATGAGAATGTCTAATCAAACACAGTATACAATCAAATGTATGTGGGGGAATATGTTTTTGTTAGTTCATGTGTGTAAATCACTAATATGTTCCAATTTAAACCCATTTTAGTAAATGAAATATTTCAACTGTAGGTGGTCTTGGCCTTGGCAGTTTTGAAGCATGCCTTATTACGGAAGAGTTAGCTTATGGATGTACAGGGGTTCAAACTGCCATTGAAGCAAATTCCCTAGGGGTAAGTTCTGTTTTTTCTTATGTCCCTTAAACTAGAATCTGTGCACAAAAAGATGGATTAATGGGCTAAATATTTTCTTTCAGCAAATGCCAGTAATCATTGCAGGAAATGAGCATCAGCAGAAAAAATACTTAGGAAGAATGACAGAGGAACCACTGATGTGTGTAAGTATAACTGCTACACAGAAGAATGTTCCTAAACCATATTAATCAGTATTAATCTTCCCCCCTCCTCTTTTTTCCCCCCCTCCTCTTTTTTCCCCCCCTCCTCTTTTCCCCCCCTCCTCTTTTTTC
>VZTL01013667.1:0-11227 GCA_013400535.1 Scopus umbretta
ATTCTATGAATCTATGATGCTTTCGGGGAGGTTTAGACTTGCCATTAGGAAACATTTCTTTACTGAAAAGGTGGTCAAACACTGGAACAGGTTTTCTAGAGAGGTGGGCTATGCCTAAAGCCTGTCAGTGTTTAAGAGACATTTGGACAATGACCTTAATAACATTCTTTAACTTTTCATCAGCTCGGAATTCATCAGACAGTTGGACTAGATGATTGTTGTAACTTCTTTCCAATTGAAATGTTTTTCTGTTTTGCTCTATTCTATTCTAAGTTTTCTGTTAATCTAATCCACCCTACAAACAATCAAGTTAAAGCAATTGAGTGGCTCAAAAACAAGCTAAAGGCAGAAGTGGACTTCTTAAACAAGAATTGCCAATGAGAAGTAACTATGTGGCACCATATTATGATACTTCAGCATAGAAGAAATAAACACAGCTAAATTCAGTTAAATAAAGGAAGAGGAGATTTTCATATTTAACCATATGTGAAAAGATACATAGTTATGAGGTAACTAATGATGAATAAGCTTTTAGAGGTAAGAAATGTGTATGTTAGTTCAGAAGAAATGCATTAAAGTACAACTATGCCAATTTATTGAGATAATGGGTCACATGTAGGAGTAGATCTTGTCCCTGTAACAAATAAGTTGAGCTACAAATATGAAATGAAGAGAGACATCCTGTGGGAAAAGCAGAAATTATGATTATTGCTATTATACCTAGTTTGTTTCTGATGAGCAATGGTTCCATTTGCAATCCCAAAACAACTGAAGCCATTGTGTCCATCAAAATTTGGCTCACACATATGTACAAGATTACGTCGTCTTTCTAAATTATTTTTCCTGCCTTTTGTGTTGTTCCCTTCCTTTTGTTGATCACCATTTTTCTCCAGGATGCCATGACTTTCTTCTGATCTACAGCAACATGGACTCAAGCATAATTTCATGTTTATTTTCATTTTGTAATGTCTTCTGTCCCATTTTCTGACAGCTCTGTCAAGCCCATCGTCTTGAATAATCGGTCTCTGTGCCCTCTGTCAGAAGGGTTGTATTTCCATCTTCTCAGTGATAATTTGACTTTGAAGAACTGCTGATTTCACCTTGAAGAACTGCTGTCTCAATAGCAAGATGGCCTCTTCCTGTAAAAATGTTAGAGGGGTAAGTAATACAAAAAGAGAGGAGGGAGTAAGCCTGAGGAGAGTGCAGGGTTCAGGTTCTCTCTAATGAAATTTAAAAACATCTAGTTTCTATCTTGCTACTGACTGTCCTACTAGAATTTAGATTATCCAGTCATTTGATCAGAAACTTCTAACACTGTTAAAAGCAATTGACTTCTCATGTTTTAATGTGCTCTGTCTTTTCACATAGTAACATAGGTTCAGACACTAAGAACAAGAAGAAAATATTCTCCTTTATTATAACACCTATAACAACTATTAATATAGCTTATTATGACTAATTCTAGTGTCAAGAGGTGGTCTTTTGTCTAAAACATTAGCAAATGAATGTCAGAACATTGTGAGTCTGCTGTAATTTTTTACTTGAAAATGAAAGATTGCTCAACTGGTCAGCCTTAATTAATTAGCTGTGAAACCAGGTGTCATGTAACAGTGAAACAGGTACTTTTTTCATCCAGAAAAAAAATATTTTTTCTATTCTTATTTTTCTTGGCAATTCTCAAATGCAGGCCAAAGGAGCTCCTGAAGAAAGTCTGTCTAGACAGTTACTGGCAGCAGTGCACTCGACCACACCATTACTGGATATTTGATACCTCAATACCACTACAAGTCCACAGAACTTGCAATAATTTTCTTCTAAGATTTGTAGTGAGCCAGAATTAGGAGGATTAAAGCCATAGGACTTCTTGTTCTAGTAGTCAGTGAAACAAATATGAAGGTGTTTTGTTTTGGTTTCTCCCCTCAGTTTTATAGCATGTAATTTGAATAGAGAAGACTGGGATGAAGAACAGAAGTGGAAACAACAGAAAGTAAATCTGTATAAATAGGTTAAATATTAGCTAAAGTGGCATCTCTGTAAACTCTTCCCTTAATAAAGATCTAGTTTCATTTCATATGTGTTAAGTCCCATGGATAAGATAGATATCACTGGCTTACTTGCACCAGTCACATAAATATGTAAGTACCCAGCTCACCCATGTCTATCAGGTGTTCTTTTTCCTTTAGTGAGAAGGCACTCCATAATCCTCAAAGATAAAGTTACAAATCAATGTGTAAAACAAATTGTGTATGAAAATAAATATCTTAAATTCAAGTGAAAATAAGTAGGATTTGTATATGTACTCTTCTCTCACCCTCCAACAGATTCTGTAAAAAACTCCAGTTCAAATTATATCAGTATGCAGTACTACAAAGACAAAATCAAATATGTGTCTGTTTACTTGTGTCTGGTTTTTGTAGTGACTAATGACATTAGTTTTTGGAGCAGTTGTGAAATTTTAATATAAATTGTATCTTCTAGAAAGATATTAATGTAGCTAAAGAGTCATTGTACCAATTATTATTATGTTCATGCTAATGTTGTTTTTTATCAAGTTATAGTTGCTTTTTATTAAACAACAGAGAAAGGTCACTCTAAAGGTTATACTAGCTTTGCTATTATAGTATTTAAACTGCAGTGCAACTTTCCATGATATCCTGAGAGACTGTAAAATATAGTCATATTTTAATCTACTAATTGCTCCTCCAAATGACCTGATTGTACAGAAAGCACCTTAGCCTTCATTACATATCCAGAAAAATATGTTTCTAAGATATTGTAGAGAACTATAAACATGGGATGATAAAAAAAAAAAACCAACCAAAAAGGGCACTGGTTGGCACTGGCAACCTTGGGACTATAAATAGCTTACAAGTGGTCAGTTAAAGAAATGCAGATCTGGGACCTGGGCAAAACTGGATTCAGCAGTTAAAAAAAAAAAAAAGAGTGCAAAGTACAACTTTCTGATGTACATGAAAAATACATAGTAAATTAAGATGTAACGTGGCTTTGCAATAATATCAGAGAAAAGGGTATACATAAACCTGTGAGCATAATGATTTTCACTGTTGTTATTATTGACAATAAATATTTGGCTTTCTTTATAAGGCATGTTTTCTTTTTGCCCATAACAATATTTTGAATATAAAGCTATGAAATCTGAGGCTCCTGGCTATTATGCAAATTGAGATACAGCAAAAATTGAATGAGCGGAGATATGGAAATCGTAAACTGAGATGAAGAACCTAGGCATGTAGGGGACAACCATAACCTCTAGTACTGAACACAAATTGTGCAGTTAGATAGACTTAGATCCAATAAAATTGTTTTTGTAACTCCACTGACCAAAACTTGTTTACACAAGAGTTAACACTATACAAAGATCACCTGTTAGTTATTTGGTCTGATTTTGTCTGGTTAAGGAATAACTTTGAAGCTGAAGCAAATTCTATATAGCAGAGAAAATCTTTGTGTTAAAACAAAAGGAAACAAAAGAGTCAGGTTTACTTGATATAGATTCTGTTCTCTGGATGGATGACTCAGTACGTGCTTTTACAATACCTACACCAAAAGACTACCATCCTCAGAGTTCCTGAGTGCATGCTTTGTTTTCAAATATGCATTGTAAGGAAATCACAGTTATTATACCAAATAGAACCCAAACACACAAGATAAGATTTCTTGTTACTACAACATGCCTCTATTAAATCAAGCATTTCTCCTAGAGAGAAAATGTATGTGAAAGGTCATTTCCGTTGTAAGAAGTGACGATTCCTACATAGCATTTTAGTAGCAACCTTTCATAGACCAGATTCCCTCAAGCAATGACCAAGGCACAGCTAACACATTTTTTTGCCGTCAGTTTTGTGGCTGCAGACTTTAGATGCTCCTTGGATGTAGGTCTTAGGATTCTTTGTCGCTTGTTTCACAAACACTGGCTGAAATGAATGTGATTCGATACCCTTTTCTTTATGAATGAATGTTTTTTTTTTCTGTCTCAACCTCAGCTCATTGTTAGAAAGAAATGGTTTGTATTGTTTTAGTCAGTTTACTTCTTATTTATCTGATGTATTTGATTTGCTTTAGTCAGCAGACTACAGAACATGTTCTACATTCCTCCACTCTCATTTCACAGTGACTTCTTCCTCTCTCTGCCTCTGACCACTGTTACTTCTAAAACATGAGTTTTGCTAGTCAGCTGTGGATGCGTACCCTTTTAGAAGGACTTCGTTCGTCCTATCCCCTCAATTGCAATCAATCAGCTGGTTTTACTCATTAACTTCAAACACTAACTGACACTGACTTCAAAGATGCTTATTCAAAGGGCTTAGTTTTCATACTGGCATAGAGAGAGACAGCGAGTGCATATGTAATTGGTTGGAATGAAGAGAAGTGCTTTATGTGTACGATACTTCCCTTCCTTTTGCACTGCTTCTCCACTTCTCTGTGAAGCACAGACAAGACTCTCTTTTTGTAAACTTCTGTGAGACAATGTCATATATTTGTTACATTTTGTTGAGTATGTATATAAACAAGATTTAGTAGAATATCAAGATGGATTTTTCAATTATTTATTACACAACTGTTTCAGCAGTTTCTTACTCAAAAAAAGTCCCATTATGAGGAATCCATGAGTGTGTGAGTACATTCCTCTTTCACAGTCAATCAACTACAGGGCTCTGAAAAGTGACATTGGGACTGCATGTGCATCATACATACTACACAGACCAAGCAGAGAATGCATGCTGAAAATACTAATTATCATCAACAGCTCTAGAGCCAGGACCAACTAATCACCTCTTTAGCTCCTAGCTAATAAGAAATCCGATCCACATTGGCAGAATGAAGAACATGGACCTGAAGGTACATGCAAAACAATCTAGTATTTCTTAGGGAAAAAGACCTCAGAGCTGTCTGTTTTTCTGCATAACATCGTTGTGTAGTCCTGCCCAAACTAGGTGAGTTCTCAAACTGCAGATGTGTGGAACTGCTTGTTTTCCAAGAGAGCTATTAGAAGCATGTAATACACAGTACTACTGTCCAAACCTATGTCTGGATCAGCAGCAGTTTATGGTGGTGGTGGTGGACTTTTTTTTTTTAATTTGTGGAGGATTTTTTTTTTTAAATTTGTGACTCCACTTCCTGGATAACAACTCCAGTTGCATTTGCTTCACCCTACTTTGAAAACCACACTTTCAGGTGTCTCTGAGCAATTAAACTATCATGTTATGCATATATATCCTGGAACGCAAGAAGTCTGTCTGTCTGTCATTTACCTATCAGCATGTGTTCTGATGCCCCCAAATCTGTATCTTCATAGAGAGACAATATATGCAGGTTACTTGCTTCACCTATAAAAAAAATATTAGCTTGTTTAGAAGACACTTAAAATAGTTTCGGAACTCCATGTTCAAAAAATATTTCCATGCAGCCTGATTCTTATAAACCCATGTTATTATGGTTTATTGTTGTTTCAGTATGGGAAGAATAACTAGCCATTACTGTGAACTATCTGATTTTTTGCTTCATATATCTTTCGGAATAGATCATGTAATATGGTTATAGAAATGTCCCTGTAAAATTAGGTTGGTCTGATAGAATGTCTACCTATACTGGGATTAATTGTTTGTGTTCTAGTCTCAGATAGTTTAGCTGTTGCCTTAATTTAGGTAACTTTGTACTGATCACTCTTATGTGTCTTTTTTGTTGTTGTTGCTCAAGTTATAAATATTGCTACCACAAAAAATCCATGGACATCAACAGATGAAAAAGTATGAAATCAGGTCATATTAGTAGCATCTCTGTGTACTACATATAACAAGGTGTGTTGCAAACTGATTTATAGGAATAAAGACTTTTCTCAGGAATAAAATAAAATCCTTGAATAAAATTAACTAATCAGGTTATAACAACATAAATAATCTTTTCACTGTAAATAACAGGCTTCTGGTATTGGGGATATTCAGAGGTGGGGGTGGTAATAAACCCCCCAACATCTTGAAAAAACCCAAAATCTTTAGTATCATATAACTCAATAATGTAATATGCATAATCTGCTCCTTTCCTTTATCTGCAGGACAACTTTCCACAGAATTTGCCTCACTGAAAGACAGAACAAAGGTGATGTAGACACATGTAGACTCCCGTCCTATTTCCTGGAGTGGGAATATGTCAAGGTAGAACAATGGCAATGGACAGATCAGCCACTGTGTTCCACTTTGTGTGAGGAGTTTGTAGAGGAGTCAAAAATTAGCGAAACCAACAGGTGGCATCTTTGGGCACAGTCCATCTGGGCTCAGATCCTGTATTGCATTTTCTAATTGTCAAGGCAGAGAATCTGGCTCAATGTGATTATCGCTCTGAGTATTAATGCATCGGCTCTCAGTTGCAGAGCTGGCCTAGCCATTGCTGCCAAGACATTAATACTCCTTGTGAATAGAAAATTGAGTCAGATTCTTCAACATCAGAGTCAATTAAATCATTATTACTTTTGTCCATTCAAACAGTGAGTCTCAGCCAGGAGAATTGCTATTCTGAGAATATTAAAAAAAAAAATCATACATACAATATTAAAAAAAAAAAGAACAGAAAAAATACATTCTTATAAACATCAGCAATAAATACAGAGAAGTAGATGTGAATGCTGGCAAAAAGAAGATAAGTAAGATCAGGTCAATAGTTTTTAAGAAACTGTAAAATTGAGAAATGGAAATACAGATGCAATTTAATCCAATCTGATTTGACATAGCAGAATCCAGAACTTTAAAAATGAGATCCTCACATGGGAAGTTTTACCATGGGGTCACTGAAAATATCATACTACTTATTGCCAACCAACCATGTCTTATGACCTTTTCAAAGCAAACTAATTCTCAGCAACCTCAGGAGAAGGTAAGTCTTGTAATTAGACCTCCTACACTGCAGCTAATAAATGTCAACTGTTTCACTCCTGTGTCAGAGACCAATACTCTCTGACCAGGTTCTTTCAGATGCTCTACATGAGGAAGGTTTAATATTTTAATACCAGATTTACTTATCTGAAGATATTGGACATTACATCTGATTTAGCAAAGCATGCAGCAATGCACTGAAGTCACAATACAAGCACAATATAGCAATTACAATCTACAGTTGGATCACATTACAAACATGATTCCCATCATCAGTCCCTATACGCTCACCCTGATGCTGGGTACCCTTAGTCACCAGGAAGGAGTACGTGGGTTGCAGCCAGTTCAAGCCCATTGCTGTTTTCAAAGTGTACTCCTTTTGCTCAGTTTTTATACTCTGTGTTGGGCTGAGCCACAAACACACTTCCCCTATGCTGGTCTGGCTGGCTCAGAAAGGCATTCACACCTTTTTGCTGGGAAGGCCATTTACACAGTCAGCTGTTCAGCTCAGCTGCTTGTCTAAAACGAAGGTCACCTCTGGTCTCTTTTGTGTGAAGTTCAGCTTTCTTTGCAACAGCTGTGGTCACTTTCTGTACTCTTCCTTAATCATCACAACCACATTGCCTGTATCCATCTCCTCTGAGCCTTCTTCCTATAGAAGAAAAAAACCTATAGGGTTTTGGTGATTGGTCACATCATAAGATTGCTTTCCTGACAGCTGAATGAAACTTCTGTTGATAAATCAGCGTGTTTTTGTGGGTGTATATTGCTGTTTGGAATCCGTAGCATTTTTATTAAGTTAGTCAAAAATAAAAATGTTCCTCACTTATACTGCACCTCTAGGACAAACCAAAAATAGAAAGGAAAAATAAACAAATTTTACTCTTGAGATCAGCATTGGCAAGTCAGCTGGGACTCATTTAGTTACCAGGAAATATCAGGTATGCAGACAAATGCATCCAGCAGGACCTGTGCTGTCAGAGAAGCTTCCAGTGAGTATTGACAAAACACACCTAAATCACAGAGGAAGGAAAAATGAAGAGACTGAGTATGAATTAAGTGTGGGGTTTTATGTAATTAATTAACAGATGGGTAATGTCAAAAGGTGTAGTAAATCCATGAACCAGGACACCTTACAAGGTATGTTACTCCGAGCATGCTTTTCTTGATCTCACAAAGTTTAATACAGTGGATTCTCATTTTATTTGCATGGGTCAAGAAGAAAGCTGCCACCACAAGTAGCTAGGGGTGGCATAGAATATTTATAGTCCTACAATGGTGTACAATTACAGATATGTTTTGGCATGCAGTGAGATATTGGGGAGCATGCCTGAATCCTGACAGCCATAAGGTATCTACCACGGTGGCACAATTGCCCAGAGAAGTGTTTCAATGCTTCAGAGCATTGTTTCAAAGTGTTTCAAAATCAGTTAAAAAGAAATGGCCTAAAAAATTGCTCCAGTCCACATGGTATTGCTAGCAATGACTTTCTGTTTTGATTAACAAAAATAACCTCCTATGGTTACACTCCTGATTCACATTAAAAGGCCAAACAACAATCTTGTTATCTAGAGTGAGTTTTGCATTAATAAAAGTTTGCTCAAAACCTATAGAATATACAGACTATATTTAAGTCTGTATTTGTTGTTCCATTTTATTACTTCACTTTGGCTTGCTTTCAGCTTTCATTCCTATTGCTATTATGATGGGAAATGAAACACCATGGGGAGGCTTATTTTTATTTGGTTTTGAATCTTCCTTAGAAGGTCTAATCAAATTAATATTGGATAAATTTGGAGGTACCTTAACCTTCCACAGCTTTTCTGACCTTAGCTGAGTTATTTTGATTATAAATCAGAATTAAAAGGGGCAGGACAGTCAGTCCTAGAGAGCTTAGCATAATAAGTTTGCTTATAGTACAAAAGTGCATCTAACACACTTTTTCTGGTAGAAAAAGTGATGTATTTAACAAAACATCTTTTGGATTTGTGATGTTTTCTAATTTCTATTAGTATAAGCAGTGTTACATCTTAAATGTATTCTTTAGTTATTAAAAAACCCCCAACTTTAAGGTTTTTTGCATCTCTGAAAGTTAGAGCTAATCAAATTTCTGTTCTGTGCAAGGAGAAATATTCTGTTGGGGGTTGATCTTTTATTTTATGTTTTATTCACTAATTTCTTTACCAGAAGTAAATAAAGTCTAGGTTTTCTTTGAAAATTCTTTGTTGATTCATCAGTTTGTATCATGACTGCTTGGTAATACTTTATAGGATATGATTTGACAAGTTATTTATGGTACATAATTTGCTTCCTTTGCTTATGTTTAATGTATTAAGCAAGCAGCAAGCTCAAATCAATACCAACATAGAGGGTCAGGAAGATTTTTTTATACAAAGAAACTTGTTTATATGCATCATGAAATTTCTTTTCCTAAAATGAATTTTAAACACACAAGCAAAAAAAAAAACAAACCACTTCATAGCCAAAATATTATAAAAATAATATAGCCTGAACAATGCGCAGTCAAACTGACTAGCTCAGTGCAGAAAGACATTAACCACTAACAGCATTAAATAGCCTCTTTTTATATACAGGATGACAGATTATATTAAATTCCTTAATATTCATGATTTATCTTGAAGTTGCAGGTAGTTGTCCTTTAGTTGTACATTAACAGTCTCACATGGTAACAGTAACAGACCTAGTAATGGAACATATTTGGTCATCTGCTTCTTTGTTCCAAATATGTCTCTGCTCATTGAAAGGATGAGGCAGCTCAGGTGGGCCCTGTGGAGGAAAAGGGAGATTGCCCCTTCCTTGGCAGAGAGCCATGCTGGTGCAGGCAGGGGTGGCAGCGGACAGGCAGGGCTCATGGCTAAGGGAACACCCTGGGGCTCGAGCAAAGCTCTTCTGTGTGTGGGTGTCACTGAGGTGAGAGAAATAACCTGCCCCCAATGGAGACAGCAAGTGCTGTGCATAGAGCATTTATCATTATTATTGTTTTCTGGTTTGCTTGACCTAATTGCCTTCAGATTTTTCTATGTAAAGAGTTATGTTTTTCATTCTTACCCCAATAAAACCTAGCTTTCCTTATTTTAAACACATTATAGTGTTATGTGGGGGGACATCCTGGCACAACCACCTCAAAGCTCTGGCGATCTCAGGATCCTGTCGCAACCCCAAGTTACTGGTTGTAAACCGAAAGGGAAAAACAACTTCCCTGTTATTGCAGTCTGGAGGACTGTGGTATGCCTACCTGTAGGCAGCAGTCCTGATGCATTTTATTCCTACCAGACTGATCTATAATTCTCTTCATAGATTTCCATGGAATACATATTTTCTGTATTAAGTCTAATTGTATCACTGTTAGTCCTCTATGTCACCTATTCTACTCTGAAACACTTTATGCCACTTCATTCTACTGTTGACAACAGTGGCAAAACAAGACATAATTTGTCTTAGCACACCCAAGTGTTTTTTTTTAGACAAATATGCTAAACAAGGTATGTGACAATTTTTTTTTGTTTCTGCATGACATCATTCTTGAAACACATCAGACTTTTTCTGTTACCTTCTGAAATACAGTTATAGGCTGTTCCAGATATTGTCACAGACTTTATCTGTAGTTGCAATGGAAATGCCCATTTTGGCAGGTGAATCCCTTTGTTGTAGTTAAAGAAATATTGGGACATATTCAAACATATTCAGACATATTAAATGTTTAACTGCTGATTGCAGTGCTTTAACTTTTACTTACAGTGCTACCAAGGATACTTACACCGTCTTCTAATAAAAATTTATACTCTTTGAAATCCCATAGTCAGGGATTTTGTTGTTCTTAAATCTCAAATATACCATGTAGAGCTTTATGTAACCTAAATGGTATATTTCTGTCCTGGTTTCATCTTAGTTCANTCTTAAATGATGAAGCTATAAAATGGATATTTTATAAACTATACGACAATTATTTCTCAGGAAGCTCCAGTCCAGAACAATGCCAATTGAATTAGACACAAGACTTAATAAGAAATCATAAGGAGGAAACGAAAATAAAAGATGGTTTCCTAAATTGCAGTGAAATATTCCACTGCTTGAACTCCAGAACAACAAAGATATACAGGAAGGGAAAGACTTTGGTTTTCTTGGACTAAAGATAATCTAGAGAGTTATGTGCTTGTCATTCCATTGGTCAATTTACAGTAAAAGAGAGAATTATGGCTAAAAAGAAAAAATGCAAACTCCAAAAGAAACCCTCCAAAAAACACTCCAGAACTTATAAAACATGTAGAGGTTAATTAGCTAGACTCATAAGCTATCTGAAATGTTAAAAAAAAAAAAAA
>VZTL01013677.1:0-17760 GCA_013400535.1 Scopus umbretta
AGTTACTAAAAATGTTCAAATATAATTGTGCAGTTCTTTAAGCCCACTGACCAGTCCATGGGGTCAAACATAGTGACTTTCAATATGACCATTTGTCAGGCACAGCTCCTTTGGTTAATTTAGACTGGCAAAGGAAGGCAACAACTCTTTCTCCAAAGCATCAAGACAAGAGATCTCCAAGCCTCTTTTCTTGCTGTTTGGCCTTACCTGAGGACTGAAGTGGTTAACGATAACAGCACTAAATTTTCACTGCTGCATTGAAGAGTTCCTATCTCAAAGATGAACAAAACAGCTCACACCACATTCCAGGTTCACCCTAGATCTCTGTATCAGTTACAACCTATTCACATTTTAAGGTCTGTTTCATACAGCTGGTAAAGACTTGGCTTCATTTTTTTATAATGATCGTACACTATCTTAATAAAAACACAGTAAGTGAGAGCCAAGATTCTTTATTACACAGCAGACCATACTGTCCAGTGAAAGTCAAGTGACCCAAACTGTCTTACATTTGTGTATCAAAACAGAGGTGGCAGATCCTCTGCCTATTTGAAAATAGATACAGGTGATATGAACCTATAAAAAATTAGCGTTAAACCCAACAGCATAAAATTAGAATAAAAAAGAAGGATCTCCTTTCTCCAAGTTTCTCTGAACCATCCTGTAAAATTCTATAACAGAAATACTTATTTCTTTACTTTCACATTGATGTATGAGTGAAGACAGAAGGGCTAAGAAAACTCTTGTAAACTAAAACAACCCAGCTAGTGAAATAAATTGTCAAGTATCAATCTTAAAAACTTGTGAAAGATAAATATAACCCATGTGTGTCTTTCTAGTAAATTCTGGACCCGAAGTGTTGGCTACCATCTATATTTGTTATTTCATGTTCAATCTATTTTTAAAACAAGTTATTTGGATTGCATTTTATTTCTGTTCTGTGGAATTTCTTTTTGCAAACTACACGCAGTGTTTTAAAAGACTGAATGAGTAGGGTTGGCATTACCGAATAAAGCAGCGTGGTTAATTTTATATCACTCTAACTTAAAGCAATTTGAAAACATTTCAGTAGTTTAGAGACCTGTAACCTTTTACACCTTTCAGCATGTGGATAGATATGGCTCCCTCCCATATTTGACTTTTTCATGATATTTTAAAGGTAATCTTGGAGTCCAACAGGCAGGCGAGGAATGCAGTAACAATACACTACACCTTTCACTGCTAAAATAGCTTGCAATGTTATGTAGTTTAGATTTCCAGCAGAGACCTTCACAACACTTTTTGAAGTTAGCAAGTATGGCCAAGATTCAGGAAAACACACACCATGTGCTCAGGTTCCAGTGACTTCACAGCCTTAGTTGATGTTCTGAGTTAGGCTCTAGACGTGTAAGAATATAACCATTTTAGGAAACAGTGAATAGATTGTCAGAGAAATAAAGTAACTGTCTACTATCACAAGGAGTCTTTCACTACAGTCAAGTTTAAAGCTCAACATTCTTGGCTTCCTATTTGGATCTCAGACCTCTAAATCATGCCCCCAAACAGAGCTGAGAGCAGACTGAAAATGACCATTGCCCTCTTTTGTGGCAATCAGGACAAAACCTTTTGCAGCCTGATGAAACACAGGTCCTGTCATTACATCCGTTGTTACGGTGTATCCTCAGCTTGGAATCACCTTTTGCCTGTTGCCAGGCAATCTGAAAAATATTGTTCTCAGCACGTCTGGCCTTTTTTGTGGTCAGTTATCCTTCCTCGCTGCTTAGACTTTAGTAACAGGGGAAAAAGACATTAAAATAAATGCTTTAGGAAAATATTAAGCTCAACAAACATTATTTTAATTAAAAGGAAATCCTAAAACCCTCCTAATGGGCACTTGGAGAATATAAGCTCAATGTAATGAAATTTGATGTATTTCTTTTTCTTTTATTAAGACGACTGTGTTGGAATAGGTTTAATTCTCAATATTTCTGCTAGGTAAGATATATCATTATGATTCTCCTTGCCCTGCCAAACATAGGAGAATAGGGGTGCCTCTGCCACCTTATGAGTCAATATGTTCAAAGGAGACGCAAATAGATCCATTGGCCCCATTCTCCTTTCCCACTTCTCCATTTCCCTTTCACTTCTAAGCTCAGTTTGAAACCCTCTCTTCCACTGCCATCTTTAACCCTCTCCAACCTGTTCCTCACCTTCCAGTACATGTTCCAGGATGCCATAGATGTAAAATTGCTGCCACACTACACAAAGCTGGCTCTACCAAATCCATTGTACTATTTAGATGCACAAGTTTTAACCCCAGCTTCAGCTGGTCACACTATCTGGTACCAGACAACTGTATTTTTCACAGTAAACAACATGCATAATGCACAGAAGCTGCTGTCAGTCTATCTGCTTTAAATTCCCTGCTCTCACACACAAGATTGATCAACAACCTGTGCTACCAGAGGCCAGCTGAACCAGGACAAATCAATCCACACCCCCCAAATAAATGCCATTGTGCACATTGGTGTAAGGTATAAGACAACTCTACACCGTCAGGGTTATGTACACGCTCACCTGCCCTTGTCCCCTTTGGTTTGTCTTTTTTGTTGCCCTAAATGGACACCACCAGGGTTTTCACAGCAGCCTGTGGTTAGACGGGGCCTGTAGGTTGAAAGAACTTCAGAGTGACTCTTTCAAGACAGAAGTTCACACATATTGTGATTAGGGGACTTGAATTGTTCCTCTTGTAAACATGTTTTCATCATTGATTATATGACTCCATTGGGAAGAGAGGATCTTTCCATACAAGCACAGTTTGAGAAAATCTGTTCCTTTTTTTCATCTAAGTCATTTAATTCACTAATAGCCAGAGCATGCCTGCTATGAACTGCATGTCGGTTATTGATTTCCCATTTACTTATTAAACCCTGAACTTTTAAACTCCCAGATCTCCACTCTGTTATATTTTACTTCATCCATATAATCTCTCTTTTCCATAGAAGTTCTAGCCAGCAGACCATGTAAAGATTATGGAGGGGTATATGCTCACCCAAACATTTGAAACACAAGGATGTGCAGGGAATAAAAGCTGGGGTTTTGCCATATGGCACCTTGCATGTGTCTTGTATAAACATGTATGTGTCTATGTCCCAAGAAGGAATTTTATGTCTGCCTTGGTCAGCACTACACTATATACCTTAAAAAAGAAAAAAAAACACCACCCAACAGAGCACAACAAAAAATATTTCCATCAAGATGCTGGATTCAAAGATTTAGAAGCCTGGAAGTGTCACCAAGTCAGTAAAAGCCACAGAAGCTAACTACTACAAAGACAGAATTACTGTAGATCACACAGGGTTATTGCAGAAACAGTAAACTTTAAACAAAGGGGGAAGCTGGTAACTAAAAAGCATTTTGTTCTTTTCAATGCAAGCTAGACAGAGGAAAAGGTCTGGTGGGATGCAGATGCACAAGATCTAGTCTTAAGGACCTAATTCTGATGCATATTTTTGAAAACCACTCTACTCATAGTCAAAGGAGACAGAAAATTACTTATAATAGGAATCAAAGTGCACTGGGAGTCTAGAAAGAACTTTCCATGTTGCTATGTGATGGGAATGCTCCAACATGTAAAGGGAAGACAATGGAGGGGAGCTAGTAAACCTGCACTGCACCCCAGCTTCCAGCTATGGCTTGTCTTCCATTTGATGGCCCTCCAAAAAGTGTGAATTAAGCTCCTTTCCTATGAGAGGCTTCATGAGTCTCTCCTCTCTACTGGTATCTTCACTCCAAGCTCACTTCTTATAGGAGCTTCTTCCAGACATTTTTTCCTGGTTCGTTATATATCAGAGTGACAAAAAACTACAGTGAAAAGGAATTTGCTGAAGACCATACATTCTCCTAATGCAACCTGCGCTGGTTTCTCCATTCTCTTATTAAAAAGGAGACATCTTCACATACACAACCTCCATCTAGACTCACTGCAGATCTCTCACACGTACCAAGTAACCTACATCCCCTATCAACTTCTTTGTGCTCTTGCATAAAATAATTTTTTACAATGAAAACTCAAATTGTTACCACAAACAGGCAACCATTTCACCTACACAGCCTCCTTGATCATTTAACGCTTGATAACCTAATACAATAATGGCTTCTTTGCACCTTAGAATTAACACTGCCAGAAAGAAAATTCAAGACAAACAAACAGTTTCCCCAATATATGCTGAAAAGAGCAACAGCCTACCCCTGCTACTTTTCATTTGCTGTTTTCATTGTTTGACGTATCTTTCTGCCAGGATTTTGGCATTATTTCAAGGCTTGATTTGAAATATATTTAACACCAAGTTACTTGCAATGTCATTTTCTATTTTACCAGAACTATGCTTGAGACTAATTCTATTTAAGTAGAAATAGATAGACCCTTCTGCACTTACTGCCAGTGAACAGGACTCTTGCAGGCTCTCCACAACAGAGTGCACTTCTCCCTAACTTTACACAAGTCTGAGAACAAGAGTTATCTATAACTGCAGTCTTAGGATCATAGATATATGCAGTACATGTTAAACATACACCTTAATGTTATCACCAGTAAGAACAGTCTACTGAAGGACAGTGTCAAACATATGAGTTACTAGTGCAGTAAGTATCTATATGTCATGTAACATAGTAAGAAAAAAACCTCTCCTCTACGACTTAAATATAACTAGTTCGGGTGTCTATCCCAAATGGGGCAGCTTCAGACAACAAGTGGGAGGACTGAACATCTTGACTGTATCAGTCTCTTCAGAAAGTCAGGTTTTGGTGATAAGCATGCCAACCTGACCGTTACCTGTTCTGCTGTGGGGTTTTTTTAGCAGACTGGGGGACAGGGCAAGAATGAGGCTATTATGGAATCTGCTGTGAAGAGGTAAAGGCACAGAGAAGAAGAAAACCAGGATAGGATGATGCAGAAAGATTGAAGAGTACAAGTGCTGCTACAAAAAGGGAAAATGTTCTCACTGAATGGTGCTGGCTTACATGAACATTGCATAAACATTAATTAGAAGTTTAGCTCCTGCTAAAAGCCCTCTGTGAATCTTCCAGCAATGACACTGGGCAGTTGCTATGTATTAGGAGGTATATAGAGTACTCTCTACTTTTATTTATTATCGCTGCCTTCTACATTCTTCTGTAAACTGGGTCTGCACTTTCCACACAAGTCATGAGAAGAAAGTATCTCAGTGACTACATGAAGATGGATATTCAAGTGAAGAGATACATAGGTGTCATTGTAATCATGAGAAGCCCTTTGATACACAGATTATGCAACCATAGAAAACAGGGCTGAAAGAGTCTTCAGAAGGTGATTTACTCCATCTTGTGCCCCTAATCCAATCTCTCAAATGTAAGGGGATGTTTGGCCATTCTGTCCTTTACAGCCTCCAGCAATTCCCCAGCATTCCCAGTAACCTACTCAGTTGTTTCACTTGACTTAGAATTTTTTTCTCAATGTATAACTTAAAGCCCCCTTAGCACAACTTAGCCCATTACAAATTGTCCTGTCCAAACTGCACATGGAGAAGAGTCCGTTCTCTTGCCCTCCATAGCAACCTTTTATGTCTTTGAAGGCTGGCTCCATTCTTCTCCTGCCAGTGTTACACAGCCCTTATTTCAGTGTTTTCTCATAAATCATGTTTTCCAGAGCTCTGATCTCTTCCCTCTGTCTCTCTTCTGAACTCCCTCCAGCAGATCTTTTTCTATACTTCATCCTACTTTTTTTCCCTCCACCTTTTACACTATCAAATTATGTTATTTGCAGATGGTAGCACGTATGTGCTTCAAGGAAGTGGCACAATGGCAGTCAGACCCAGCAGTTAAATCTCATCTGGATTATTTTACCTTTTTCTTGGATAAGACACAGAATAATGAGGTTAATGAACCTTTGGTATGACCCAGTTTTTACTGTTGCATTAAACTGCCATCTGAAAAATGCCTGGAAATCTTAGTATAGAACTTTCCAAATGCATCCATGCGGAGGTAAAGGTTGACTCCACCAAGTTCCAATCACTCCATAATTCAACTTAGCAGCATAAAACACTAAACAAAAACTCTTAGGAAAGTGCACGTACTTGCACACTGTCCAGATTCCAGTCTTATGGCATTCTCAAAACTCTAATTAGGGCTGACTCTTCAGATTTACAGCACTTTTTCTGCTGACTATCCCCACCATCAAGAATACGTGATGGGCATGAAATCATTCTAACGTGCTGATCTAATTGATCCAGTAAAACTGTGAGTAATTCATTAATCATACAGTCTCCAGGTCCAGTTCTGTTCTTGTCTGGTCATCAGTCAGGAGTCACTGATATTTCAGTGCCATAGCCAGTGAAATAACAGTACTACAAAACTAGAAGGTGCAAGATCAGAGCTGTAAAGTCTTGTAGAACTGAGTATCTGAAGATGCACACTGGAGGGACAAAGTCTAACATCTCCATTTCAATAAAAGCTTCCAGTGCTCAATTAGAGATACAAATTCTGCAGCCCGCAACTTGGTAAATACTGTTGACTAACCAAACTGAGCACAGAGCCACAGACAGGTTGATCATCTTCTACTCAGACTAGATTTGAGGGCCTCAGACTGAGAAAATCTAGCTTGTTACAGCTCTGGGAAGACATCCCATTCCCTTCCTCTTTCCCATCACCTTGGCACACCACTAACCTTGAAAATGAGGAATGAGGATTTCTATATGGAATGTGCATTTTTTTAATGTGAATTTAGTGCTGGGAAAAAAATGGCAGGTTAAGGGGTGTGAAGACAGAAATGTTCCCATAACAGGTAAAGTGCGGTCAGAAGGTATGCAAGGTTCCCTAAATGTCAGGACCAAAGAGCAGAAATATTCCCTGTAAGAATTACTTCTAAGTGGGACACAGAGAACCTATGGTGAAGTGACCGAGTTTGTGAATAGCAGGCATAGCACAGGAATAGAGAGCAACTTCCAAAGACCACACAGTTTACAGGCTGAACCCAGAAAGAATGCCAGTGTGCTTGGTGCATTGTATTTCCTGTGGGATATCTGCATCTAGTTTAACCACATGCTGTTGGATCTAGAGAGTATCTTTTAGAAAGGCATCAAATCTCAAAGTGGAATCTTTAAATGATGGAGAATTGCTTCTGTGGCAGTTTGTTCCATGGTTCTCAGCATGAATTTTATATAGCTTGAACTTGTTCAACTTCAGTTCCCAGGCACTGGGTCTCATTATGCCTTTGTGTGCTAGATTAAAACACAAGACATACCTGGTATTCTCCCTCTGTAGATAATTTTAGACTTTGTTCCTACCTTTTTGTCAGTGACTCACTGGCCGCCTTCTTCATTTCTCACAGTATACTATATTCTCCAGATCATGAATCGTTTGTGTGAATCTTCTTTTAAACAGAGCCAGTTTTTCCAAGGAACCTTGTTAAATTGTCAACGCTAGAACAGTACAGCCCCAGAATCATTAATAACATAAGACAGCAATGTTGTTTTGCTACTTCTGCCTGACATGTGCCTAAATACAGCTCTCCAAGTTTTTATTATTAAATTAGTATTTTTATATTAATTTTATTAATTATATATTTATTAATATTTTTATTATTATTCTGCTGTAGCATCAGAATAGTAACTCTTGTTCAGCCAGCAAATTCTTAGTGTTTTACCTGAGGTTGCCTGGCTGGGTCCTTTAATGCTCCCAGAGTTTGGGGGAAGAGATAAGGACGGTTATTCTGGTTTTGTGTGTGCGTGACTTTAATACAAGTCTCTGCCAAGAAATAGACTAAAGTCACCGAATTATACCACTGTGCCTCCAAATTTAATGACCCAGAATGAGTACTGCTGTCGATGGGCCTAACTCAATAGGCACCACTGAAAACAATGGAGTCCCCCAGAGTGTGACCAAAAAAGAAATAACAACTTTTTAAGGAATGTAGCAACTGCAGAAGCTCAGTAACCACTTATGAAACTGAGGGGGGAAAAATCAGCCATTTGAATTTTTTGTTTACAGGCAAAAAAGGCTCCAGCAATAGAGTCAGTGAGTGTGAGATTTTTGTTGTTTTAATTAAGTCTTTCTTAGGTTTGCCTTGTTTGGTTTAGCACAAGTTCTGCAGAATACATCTAAACCCTATGGCTAGTTTGCAAAAGACAGCAGAGAGGGAGTAACTGAAGCCATTTAAAAAATAAAGGAGCTGAAAGCTGAACGTGTGTGTCATCCAAGCCCCACGCTAAGCCATGGCCTTTTAGAGCTAAAATGATTGCCGACAGAGCAGAGTACAGCTCACAAGAATCTGTATTTACCTGGCAGAAATCCATGTGATCCTGAGCACGCTAAGAAATTAGTTGAGATGAAGGAGGAGGAATGCAACCTCTGGAAGATCCCAAAGAGAAAAAAACAAGGAATTTTTCCTTCTCGTTGTCATAGCCCTTCATTTGCATGGATCCTGGCAGTCAGCAAAGGGGAAAAGACGAGAGCAGCACAGCTCCAAAATCCCTACTTGTAATGTTATAGAAGCAAGTATCATGCATTATTTGCACTGTAAATCATTAGCAGTAGTCTTCCAAAAAGAAAAGCAAGGAAAGAAGGGACTAGCAACAGCAAAGCCGGGCCACGTCAGAGCACGCTGCAGGGTTCTCTAAGCTGGCGTGACTTGAGCTACCAAGACCTCACGCTGCAGGGTAACACCCCGGGGGTTTTCCCAACCCCCAGTAAGAAAGCCTGTCTCCAGAGGCCATATTAGCCTGGGTCCAGGGCTAGGCTGGCAAAACTGCTCAGAGCCTGGTTCAACAGCAAGGTGTCAGATGCCGTACTGTTGGCCACACGTGCTTACTCAATGGATATACTTAGAACACACTAAGCTCTACAGAACCACCAGTACATGTGCTGCAGTGACTAGTCCTACACAAGCAAGAGTGGCTTCCCAAAGCTCAGGTCTACATCCCCTGTACGTCAGTGCATTTTCCTTTTCTCAGTCAGTGTGGAAAAGCAAAGTATCTTATTTCTGTGTAACTGAATCCCAGCCCTGTATATACAGCTAATGACTGGTTACACCACACATAATGAAGAGTCACGTTTTGCTAACTGCATAGAAAATAAACAAGCTAAAAAAGAAAACAATTACTGGCATTGGTAGGAATCTCTCTTGACCCTCCTCTGGACTCAGACCTTTGATGCTCAGACTGCTATGCATTATAGTCACTGCCTGCTTTACATGTACTGCCTGCTTCGGTTTTGCCTTCCCTTTAATGCCCATTGATATTTCTCAACTTTCTTTGCTGCAGAACATCCATCCAGCAGAGGCCAAAGCATCAGAATTACTGTCGTCTGCTCAGGATCATCCATGGCCTCTTTCCTCACACCCACCTAACCGAGGTACAGCCATGGCAAATGAGCTATCCCCAGCTTTTACTTCTGAGACACAGGTAGTGGTTGTCTAAAACACAGAGACATGGCAGAGCTGTGAGGGAACCTTGTACCCTCCTTGCCCTCAGCACTGGAGAAGGGACTATTCTTTGCATGTACAGTGAGAGCTATGCAGTTCTACAGCATACCCTGTTATTTATTTATTAATATTGCCAAAACACAAAGGATTATAATGCCATTGCAGTTTATTTGTACAGGAATGACCAAAAATATGACTCCTGCCTCAGTAAGTTCACAGCCGAAGAGACTGTTGGATACAGGCTACAGAGCATAAAGGAATGATGAGCCAGCGCCACTCAGCACAGCAGCAGTGGCCTTGGCACAACTGTAGCTTAAGGTTTCTACATCTTTTGTCTGCATCGTGGGCCAAACACAGCATGTCAAACCTCTTGACACGCAGTAGAGACAACTGCAGTTCTGGGCTTAGGTTGTGGTCATAAAGACCAGCAGTTAATGGTTGGCAGGAAAGAAAGTGGGGAAGGGGGAGACCATGAGAAGAGGGAGGGAGAGAGCTCACACACACACACTGTTCTGCCCCTGCATCCTGTGCTCAGAGCTAAGGGAACGCCTCACACTTTCACATCAGTGCTTTTAGTAAAGAAGGAAAACAAGTTCCTCCTAAACATCCTATCATCTTGTGAACTGTGTCTCCCTCTGCTCTCCTATAGTCTAAGGCAAGCCCTGTGTCACAGCAATGTCTCCAGAGGTGATATGGTGGCCTGCACACCCCTGTGTGTATGGGCATTGTGGGTCCTTTCCTCCAAGGAAGCAGTAGCTAATCAGCTGTTTCAGTCACAGCTGGACAGGGACATTTTATATGGAAAAGTAGAGATAGAAGGGAAAAAAAGAAGCCAGGGGGAAGAGGGACTTATGCTGGCAAGTGGCTGGTGGGGATAATGACCCCAGTCAGAATCCTTGTGTTCTTATAAAAAACTCTTGACAAACCCCAGCATCTGGTAGTTCAGCTGTGGGTTTCCACTGTTTATTTTTCTATTCCAGTGCTCTCATCCCTATGCACTGCCTGTGCCTGGCTCTGTTAAGCATTCCAAGTGCTACAGAGCATAATTGAAAGAATAAAAACCCCAGGCTCAGCATCAGGCACGTACAGAAAAAAATGACACTGCTTAAATCCTTCCTTACATTGATGAGAATGCAGGCAATAATCCCCCAATGCCACGCCAGGCAGGTCCAATGTGAATGCAGGCTAGGAGTGTCAACCCCCAGCAGACTTCTCTAAATTGGTAAGTGTACATATGAACACCAGGTTATTTTGTTCTAACTAGTGGGAACCATGCCCAGCCCCTGTGATGCACAGGGAGAAGCAGCTAATCCAGTGAGCTGTCCAGAGGATGGATTCTGTTCACATCCTCTCCATTTCAAAGAGCTTAGTCCTTTCTCTTTTTCTCTCCTCCCTCTTTACCTTCACACTGGTAATCTCAATTACAAAACCAAACATAACTATACTGCCTCTGCTGACTATTGTCTGCCTACTACCACGTAAAAATTCAGTTTCTGGCATCACTTCATGGATGGCAAGTTATCAAAAGTAGCTCCATGCAGGTAAAAAATAGACCACTGCACCTTCAGTCTTCTTCCTTTCACTCTTGCTTTGAACAGTCCCTACCACAAGGCCGTCATAACACAGGCTTCATCTCTGACTTGGATCTCTCAGCCCTCACTTCACCTCCAGGCCTTTCTGCAGAATATTCCTAAGGCAATGCCTTTCTGATCCACCCGCACTGCCAGCATGGCCACCCAGCTGCCCATTACCCTGTGTTTCTATTGCCAATACGTCCTCTTACGTGACCTTTACTCATGTAATATTCCCCTACTGATAACCATCCAGACTAGTGCAGGAAAAAAACCTAATACACAGTGCAGCAGGGACAAAAAAAATGCAAGACGGTAGAAGGCCATTCTGAAAAAAACAAGCTTATGCAGCTATGACTAAAAAAACCAGGGACTACAAGGGAACCCTGAGCTGTACATGTACTTGGAGAAGATCTCTCTCTTACAACTCTGGCAGAGCTACAAGACTGTAGAGCTCACCGCCTGGTACCTAGCTCCTTCTTGCTGTACAACTCCTCCCCACCTGCAATGCACTATCTTCCCACTATGCCAACTCCGTGGTTCAGAGTCAGGAAAGGAGCAGTGCTCAGTGCCTGAAAGGCAGAGTCTGGAGAGGAGCCCAGAGTTGAGGCTCGGCTCCCTTACGGTGAAAGGAGAGCAGGAAAAGTGATCAGCTCCAGAGATGCAGTTCTCCTTGAGGTAGCCTACACTGTGAGATGTCCATACAAAGCCTGATGGGGCTGTTAATGCTGCATGGTCAGGAATGCAGTCTCTGAAAGTAATATTTAAAAAAATCTTTTGAGAAATGGCCTATCTTTCAGTTTGGGGAAACCATGTTCTGCATCTAATTAGCAGGCCATCAGAGCTGTTAACTGTAATTGGTAATAATCACAGGAGAATTTTATTCAGTGACAATTCATTTTCTGTAATTATTGCTGTTCTTACAAAAGTTACCTAAATGCTGTGCTCACAGCTACAAGAACATTCCCCAATGCCAACTCTCAAATTGTTTTCACTTTTAGAGATGTATAATATTGAAAGCAGATGTACCAAATTGAACTTTTTTTTTTTTTTTTTTTTAAACGTACTGTAAATGTTTTTAAAATGTGACTCTGGTACAATGCATGTCAAACACTCAAATTCAAGGTAAGAAGTGCTGCCAAAACCAGAAGACAAATGAAGTTTAAAATCAGTTTTGACAGATTAAATGGAGACACTTTGAAGCCATAAATCAGACAGCTAGTCTCTAGGAAGTTAATAACGAATGTATCTTTTCTCCGTATTTATTATCCCAAAGATATACAGCAAAACAAGTCAACATCAAAAGCAAATTTGTACCTCAGTATCTAGAATACTTCACCCAAGCAGCAGTGAAAGTATGAGCAAGTTTATCTCCTAATATTTGCTTGTTCTGAAGACAGATGAAAGACTAATATTTGTATGTAAGACACACAACTTCCCAGTGTTAAGAATCATTGTCTAAAGTAAACATTTGAGCCTAGTGCATTTTCAATAACCTGTGAATCCGCATTCACAAGCCAGTGGATATCTGGATTTTTTTTTAATATTTGTTATGAGCAAATCAGTGTCTGCTTCAAATTGGGTTTTTTGGGTAAAATTATGTTCCAGAAGAGAAAGGACACAAGAAAACAAATTCTGCTTGTAAAACCTTGTTCTACCTTCTGTACAGTCTAGTTGATTATATTGGGTTAATTTCTTTACATGTAAAATGATGCATGCAAATAAAATCAAACCAAAACAAAGAAGGCAGAGCAACATGTTTTCTAAGCTTTGCAACAGAGTGCTTACAGTGTTTATATAAATACTAAAGTCTGGCTAAAACAAGCATCTGACAGTTCTGTGCTGCTCTCAGACACATGACTCCTATTTGCCATTTATTCCATGTAGGCAGAACCGGGTGCCCAGGCAGAGCCCCAGTGAAATCCCTGGGGCAATGCATGAATGCAAAGTTTTGCTTGCACACATGCCATTGCTAGATTAGATCTTGTGTGTTGTGCACTCCATTCCATGCTCACTCAACACGCTCCCACTGAAGCTGGACAAATCTTGATATAAACTGTCCTGGAGGAATTAGTTACTACAGAATACATAATAAACAAAGGCCTAAGAAATTTGTGCACTAAACCACAACTTTCACCTCCTGGCTTTTTTTGTATTACAAATTATATTCCACAATCTGCTGGCATGCATTCTGCTTGGACATCTATGAACTCCCTAAAGAAAGCAAGGTCTAGCCAAAATGCAGCACCTGACAGTAAACTCGTCAAGGATTAAACGAAGAAGTCTCCGCAGGCTGCAGGAGAAATAACTGTTACAGCAGCCTCCTGAATTTAAAATCAGGAGGAAGAAGACTAGATTTGCGCATAAATCTGTAAACATGTAAGTGCCAATACAAACATTAGCATTGGGGAATACTGCATGAATTCAAGACACTCAGTAGAGATTAATACCATTTACAATAATCTAGACATATGGGGAAATAAAATTATCTTCTAATTAAGTTTGATACTGATTCATTAAAATGGTTCTACCATTCCTCTCAGATCACTATTCTGAATTTTAATTCATCTGTGAAACAAAATCAGGAATAATCATTAAATCTCACCAGACCGTCTCTTTTGTAATCATAGTTTTGAATTAAAACAGGCAGCGTTTTTCTTTCAGCTGCTTAAGATTGCAGAACCCCTCTCAAGTGATCTCACACATTAGTTACTCTTACTTGATTTTTATAAACTTGATCACATACTGATTTTATAAATGCATTTGTATGCAGCAGTCAGACTTCACCACCGCACAGCTGAAAGAATGGCCAGAACGAAACAGGACGGGCAGTTCTCACGGGACTGCAGGGTGACACTCTGCCATCAGCCTGCACTGGGCTCAGCCACTCTCCACATACAGCAGTGAAGAGCCTTTCACCGACACCTGAGTCTAAGAGACAGCCATCCTGTGCAAAGTCATCCATAGCCAATTTCTATTAAATATAATTTTCTTTGCTTCAACCCTGACGTAAGACCGTGTTGGTTCTGCTCCCAGCATAGGGCACTCAACATCACCGATTACCTCAAATCAGTATGCACCATCACTGGCTCTGTAATTACTGCCAAATTCTCCTAATCCAGAGATATTAGCATTTAAATGACAGACACTTGAGTTTTAATCCTATCACACACATCTCTACATAAGTAAAGTTCCTTTGGAATTCAAGAAAATGCCGTGAGGCTTGTGAAAGTCACTACATAAATCATCTGGTAGAAGGGGGAAAATACACAACACAGAGACAAGCAGAACTTGTTTTTTTTGTAAAACAGCATTTTCCATAGTTTGTGGTACCACATTCTTCTGTTCTTTAGAGTATTATATTTGAGTTAAAACTAGGATTTTAGTGAATGCAAAGTTTTCCTTTACAAGTTCTTATCTTATGTGACAATTTATGTTATTTTATGGATCACTGAACTCCTGTTCACAAAAACAACCCTAAACAATATGCTTTGTAAAACAGAGAGAGCTCAAAGCAACCCACTCACTGCAAGATCCTGTACCTTGCCTATAAGTAGTACAAGTACACTGGAGCACAAGGCAGCAGGGCCCCATTTCATTAGTATCAAAATTAATCACTTTGCAACAGTGAAACCTCCTCAATACTGTTGGTTTAGCTATTTTATAGATAGAGCAGTCAAAGGCAAAACTGGGAACAAGAAGTGTTCCTTCTATAAACACTGTTGCTTAGAAACCCCGTATTTTTAATAACCTAGCAGTCTAAATTCAGCATGGCTTGTCAGAATGGGATTTCAACACAAGACACTAAAGTATTTTGAGGCCAGTTTCCCAATTTGCACAGCATCATGTACAGAGTTGTTCTTCATAGCAATACAGTGACATGATCAACTGGGATAAAAAGACAGGAAGCCAAGTACTTGTTCATTATTCATACTGCCATAGTGCCTGAAATCTCCAGTCCTAAAGTAAATTTCCTTTTGCTAGTGATGTGCAAATACAAAACAAGACAGACAAGCCTTGCCCCAGACAACTTAAATGCAGAGAACAGGAGACAAAAAAAGGTACAAAGCGATAATGCATTTGAAAAATATTATTTTCTACACAAAAAAAAAAAGTTAAAAGCTAAAATAAATAATAAAACAAAAATTAAGTGCAGTTATTTGGGTTTTCTAAAATAAATATGGTATTTTTGCTTGAAAAACATCCTTTGTTCTTAGAAAAACCAAACCACACAGATGTAGCTAGTCTTTCTGCTAAGTGGTACCTGACAGCTTACAGGATGCTGCTGAAGCAGTCACATCTGTTCTTAGTATCTTCGTTGTGTTTCATTATCTTCATCCTGCTGTACTGCTTCCTTGCCTGTTAAAGTTTTAAAGTTAAAAAGTTTCCTCTTATTTAGAGGACCCTAGAAGTGTTGCTTCAGTTCAAGCAGTTAGGTTTGTACTAAGGAAAAGTAATTTTTATAAAATCAAACATGAATTCTCAGAGACATCTGTATTTCTTCAGATATGCAAACATCTGCCGATGAGATTTACATTGGTAATGAATTTTTATAAATCAAGAACAATAGACAAAGTTCCCTCTGAAAGACAAGAATGTGAGGCAGAATCAAGGACTAAATTCTGAGCTCTCCCAGACTTAATCATCCATGTTTTTATTAGAAACTAATTATGAACAATAATTTAAAATACTCAGTGAACCAAATCCTGACCTTGCAGTCAAAATCTTCTTTGAAGTCTATGAACTTTTTACCTACAAAACAACCAAATCATAAAGAAGTATGGGTATTGGGATTTCACTCATGAGTTTTACCTTCATTGTACCTATTTTAATCGCCACTATTTTTCCTCTGGCGCTTCCACCCATCACAGAAATTTGGTCACATCCCAGCAACACTACTTCACCTCCCTGTAATCTCTCTGTGCAGCTGGCCAACAGGTTGTGCTCGTGTAGAAATACACCATTCCTAGCGCTGAAGGATGCACTGTTCTTGCAAGGATAAGCTCAGCTCTACCTATAAATGTCCCCTCTTCTCCTAGTCCAAAGGGATGGCAAGTCTTGCTGTCTTGCCAGGAAAACATGACGTCTAAAAGCTGACAGTTACTGTGACCCTGACCCTCTAAGGCATGTTACATCTTGTTCTTCAGCCATCAAGTTTTAACGCCTACTGCGTAATTCCATAACAGTGATGCTTTCAGAAAATACTAAAGGACACAGTTTTATTGCAATGTGATGTACACTGAAATCAATGATGGGGCCTCCTTTTAAATAAAACAATACACTTTTACATATATAGTTTATTGGATTTAGCAGAGGGGCTCTAACTTCCCATGAGTGAACAGTGTGCCACGGACATTTCTGAGCATTTCATTGCTGAAAATTTCATAAGGATTCTCCTTTAAAGTGTTAGCATTTATTCAAACAGAACTGTGCAAAAAAAATCTGCAAGACAAAGTCTATATTAATTATACAGCAATAACAGTCATTACCAACGTGTTTGTTTTTGGTTTTTTTGGTTTTTTTTAAATTCTCTCTTTCTCCTGGTTTAGTGCTTGAGGTCGCTCTATTGATTCTATAAGAAGAATGATGGAAGAAAAGTTTACAGTCAGTCAAGGCAGACCTTAAACATTATCAGGCTATTCTTCTGAGTAAATGTAATTGATTTACCTGAAACTAATCTTTTCATTAAAATTACAGATTGGCTCAGCGGAGTAGCATTTGTACAACAACTGCCTTTTACTGAAAGCAAGTAGCAACAATGGACTCATAGATAAATGTAACAAAACGCAAAACAAAAAGAGGCATCCTGCCAGAAATTACTTCTTTTTCCTTAGGTCTTCATTTTGTCAACATTTTAGTAGTTTAGATAAGTCAGAAGATTTATTTCCTTTTTATTAACTCAGTCAAAGTTCAGCAGAAACCAAGATATTTTTAACATTGTCAATATTATTTTGAAAAGATATTTTATGTGGAGAAAAATGACTGCTAATCTCCCAAATGTTTTTAAAATCTTCAAAAATAGTCACAATTCTTAGCCAAAGCCAATGGAGCCAGAATTTCCACCAATGCATCAGTACTGTTGCCATACTAACTCATGCTTTGAATTCGACAAGTCTTACAAGCAAATCAACATTGAACACAGTCAGATTTTGGTAGGAACAGCCTCAAGCACTACAGAAAGTGCTCCTGACACCTAGCAAGCTGCATGCTCCACTGATATCAGTGCCTTCTGGATGCTCCAGGATGGTGTTAGTGTTACTAGCTGCTTAGGATACCGATTCTTAATCTAAATAGCAAACAGGGGACCTGTTTATACAAAGTAAGTACACATGCACGCACAAGAGAATCAAGCACTATTTTTGCAAATTAGCTTTTTAACAACAGCAGCAAACTGCAATGCAGGAAGACTGCACTCCTTTATAAGAATTTAAAAAAAAAAATTAAAAAACACCTTATGATCACTTTAATTCATGTCAGATTACAGCAGCGAGAAACAACCTCTGTATTGGTGGGTTACATGCTACAGAACAGGCAAACCAAGAAGCAATACAGATTTTCCAAACTGCAGATTCTGTAAAGGTAACTGTCCAATATAAACTCCAGCTTAGGCAAATCCCATCAACATGAAATAAACCTTACGAATTCTTCTAAGTTTTACTGGATCACCTTGATGCAGAAAACATTAGTGTGGTCGGCTAACAAAAATGACTGATAGAACTGATATGCTTTCAGGCTTTAATGTAACTCATCTTC
>VZTL01013680.1:0-27147 GCA_013400535.1 Scopus umbretta
GTATTATGAGTTTAGAAAGATGTATTCTGAATGGCTAATTTCTTTAAAATCAGAGACCTGCCAGAGAAAACACCTCTGGAACTTTTTGCAAAGAAAACTATGTAATATAGGTGATTATACATATGATTAGAATCTTTGTCAAATATACTTACAAAATTACTTACTTTTTTATTTCAGAATAGAAAAAAAAGGGAGTTTTCATCTGCATAGATTCCAGACATGTTATTTATGTTCATATCACTGTTTACTAACATAGAGCTACTCTTAGATTCTGTGACTCCTTTCATTGCATTGACAATCTAGCACCATCAGTTCAGGTACTATATCCTGTTACATTTTGCAAGGAATAAGAGTGTTAAAATGTACTACATAATATTTTAATGAATATTTGACTTTTTTGGGTGTAATAAAATAACTCTGTTGTGGGTTGTGTATGTTCTTTCTTATGAGTTCTCTGTTTGAAGGCATAGTAAAGAAAAGTGCTTTTATTTTCACATCAGGAGCTGCAGAGTTAAAACTTCAGCTGGCTATAAGATACCTTCTGGCAGGCTGGTGGCAGGGGCAGGGCAGGATGTGAACAAGATACTATGAATTGGTGTTTGCAATTGAAAAACAGTAAGGTTCAACAACATACAAAATGTGGTGATGTTATCTAATAAGTAGCCTGAAGAAAGATAGGATGTGCACAGAACCACCTTTTTAAGCCAAAAAGGAATAATTTTGTACCAAATGGAGTCTTAATTTAGGCAGAAGTTCCATCAGCTGCAAAGGAATTAATTTGGACATAAGGCTTGATTTTGAAGTAGTTATTTCCTGGTGTACTTATTGCTTTGCAACTGTATTTAATTACAAACTCAATTTGGAGAAGTCAAAAGTCTAATTAGCTGATTTCCAGAATAAACCTGATAGACATCTCATCTACATGATACAAAATGGAAGTGCAACTTTTGGGCTGGACTTTCAATCATAAGATAGGTTGAGAGGTTTTTCATAAGTACATTAAGTAAAAGCTTCTCCTAGGAACAAGTACCAAATTCCCTATCCTACCCCTACACTGAAGATCTATGATGACCACAAGCTGATGTTAAGATCATGCTGAATTAAATGTGAATTAGACAGAGAATTGTGCAAAATGCAAAGAAAGGAACTGTATATCCAGGAGGATTTTGTTCGTTTTGGTTTGCTGGGCGGGGTGGTGGTGGTGATTTTTTCCTCAATAAAAGCTTGTTTTAAAGCTGGCACAAGCACTTTTATTGTCATAACTCTCATGTTGAACAATTAATCTGTGGAAAACCCATTCAAATATTAGTCTAGTTTTTTTCAGGCCAACTGTTGGCACAACTGCAAAAGGCAGTGGGGTACTCACTCAAGAACACAGTCTTTAAGCAGGCACCATACTATTGTGATAATATTGCCTTTTGAAATGCTGCCTCACACAAAATGTTGGATTCATGACACTGGGAGGAATCCTGAACCTGGTCCAAGTGCAAGTCCCTTCTCGACACACCTCTCCTTTACTCCTCTTGAAGCTGTGGCACTATTCAATCATGTATGTCCTTCAAAGCTGGATGATTTAGAGGCCAACAGAGCAGGCACTGTGCTGGTTAGTAACCCAATACTTTCAACATATAGATCTGTTCCTGAGGTAGGAGTACCAACTTCAAATTGCTCATAGAGACAGGAGGAGGTCATAGAAAAATCCAAGTCCATTTGCTGATAACAAGAATAATGCAACAACCAAGAAACTCTTGCTCATGCTGCAAGACCAATCATACTCCACTTTTTTTTTTGGCTTGAGAGTCATATGAGTCATAAGATCATTACATAAATCTGCATTCTTTGAGGAATCCTGCAGAAGCCCAGTCTGGGGTCTTTTTTTGGGGAGTGGGTAGGAGGGGGGGAAGGACTGAAGGTTTTTTTAACCTATTTATTTTTCTATGTACATATTTTCATCTCTAGGGCATGCTTTCTCACTTTGTCCAGTTTTTATTATTACCTGAATTTTCCCTCTACAATGACTTTGATCCTCACATTATGCACAGAGAAGGCTTTGTAGGATTGACTGATAATGTGAGGGTAAGAGCTAATATGGGTTTGTTTTGAGGTAATACTTTTCTTGCCTCTGTGTTTGTTACTGGTTTAGCTCCTTTTTAAGAACATTAATAAATAATATATAATAAATCTAATAATAGTCTTCCAGCAGGACATTTGGTAAAGTCTAACAGTCTTCATCACAGAAGGACATCTGGTCACTTTTAAACTGGGCACTGAAACATTTGCCATCAGATTAAACACAACATGTGGTGAGTTTCTGCTAAAATTTTGCATTGTATATGCAGCTACAAGTCTTATAAATAAAACAAAAGTTTGAGGATAGTTCTGGGGAAAGGCAAAAACATTCTGGTGTTGTAAACACTAATGAGATTTGAGTTTTACATTCAAGAGGGAGATAACAGTAGGATAGTACCAACATTATGTCTGTAGGACTGTAATGTGGCAACCACACTTTACAGGATAATATAGGTATCTATGCAAATGTCAATGACTGAGCTAATTACTGCATAAACAAAATGAAGCTTTCTTTACTTCTGTTATCAAAGCTGCCTAAACCACATCCACATATTGAATTTTAATTACATGAATGTTAATATTCTCAATGTTGACCACTGTGGATTGTCCTGATTGCTGGGTTTATTCATTGTTATAATTAACATTATCACTGGTAAACAGACTGATAGCTTATTAGGATTTTTTTTGTTAGAAACAAAGGATATTTCTTACCAAATTATAATCACTACAAAGTGATGTTTATTACACATTATAAGCGCATTATAAGTGTTTTGATTTAAGCTAGATAGTACTTATAAGTTTCACAGGGTTCATAAAAATATGTGTTTGAAATAGTGATAAAACAGTCTCAGATAAAAATTTACTTGATATAATTAAAGATCTATATTTACAAAAATTCATAGATATTCCAGAACAATGATAAGATGCTATAAATCAATGCCTTAATAATAAAACATTTTGTAGTACTTTGATACTCTGCCATTCTCTCTGCCTTTTTCCTTTTATGTATTCATGGTTGACCTCTTCCCAAATGAATACAAAATAATACTGATTACTCAATCTTTTCTTCAGTTATTTAGTCTTTTATGGTCTAATTTCAGTTACTACATTATTTCATAATCCCTTCAAGACTCTGTGATTGGATTTATATACTCCTACACAAAATATATCACCACAAACCATGGGCAATAAAATTTTATCAAATAATGAAAACATGTTAAACAACTGTTCTCTACAAATAATTCAAATGATTACCTGGAGAGGTCACAATCAAAACCAGGAATATTTTCCTCCAGGAGCTTGAGACTTTATTTTTGTTTTGTTCTATGTATTTTTTTAACTTCTAGTAATGATAAAGAAACACTTTAAAATGCCCCAGCTGTATTTCTAAAACAAATTGAGTACAGAGAGAGAATTTAAAAGTCCTTGTACACATATTAAATAAGCCCGTTAATTTAGTATTAGCCCAAACGTTCATCTTGCTAACTCTCATCTTATTTTGGGGTTCTGGTGATGTAACTTTTTCAGGATTTGGGTAAATTTCAGTATGAAAAGAATGAAACCTACATCCAAAAGAACATAAAAGAAAAAAAATTGAAATACTCAATCAGATACCATGGTAAGAGAATCAAAAAAGGAGCTTCTGTTGGGACCACTGCAGCACCTAAATTTTCAGTCCAAGTAATCCTTGCTTCTTACATGGGGAGAAGGACAGCTGGGCCTGTAATGTGGCAAACCTGAACCCCATAAAGTTTACATCAACTGACAGCAATTTCATTGGATCTGACAGCTGGTGGTGTTTGCAGGGGCCCCTGTGGGGAGAGAAGGGAGGGAGAGGCAAGACCTCTCTGGAGCTCAAAAACTATCCTTTTTATTATATTGATAACCACAGTGGCCAGTAGCCAGAGCTGAGAGAAACAGCAAATATGTGGGTGGGAAGTAGAAGAATAAGGACAGCAGTTTCAACACAGGTGAATTCTGCTAAGAGTCCTAGGAATTACCTTTTTAGCTCCACTGCAGGGAAAATTAGAGCTTATGTTCAAAAATTTGGCTTTGTGAACTTATCAAAGGCAATGGGGAAGTCAGAATAAAATAGGAATGAAGAATCTGGAAGCTGCAGGCTTTGGGTCCAACTTATTATCCCCATTTTCTTGCTCTAAATGTCAGCTTCTTGCAGTGTATGTCTATGCATTGAAGTAATTTCTATTGACAGTTCTGCTGAGATTTTACCCTTGAGAGGAACAGCTGAACATTTCAGAGAAGACAACAGAACCTTAGCACACAGCTCAGTAATTGTGTCCTGTCTGAGTTACCAAAGGTTTGATAAGAATGCACTGAACACACAGGGTGGCTTTGTGCCAGGCTATAAATATACTTTAGACTCATTTAAAACAATTTAGAATCCACTACTAAGTTTTACAAGGATTGATAGCAGAACAGCCCTTATTGTAACATTATTTACTCCTTGTCATAGAATGCATAAGACAGAATAGTCATATTCTTGCCTCTCAAAAGCATTAGAACAGTACACTCCAGAAGTAGGTAAAATTACTTTTCCCACATATGTTGCTACCTAAACCAAAATACCTGTGATTAATCACTACTACCTTTCTCCTAGCATTAATTTTAAAAATGATGAGAGGAAAGTGCAGAGAAAGGAATATTAATTTCCAGCAAAAAAGTATTAACTGCAGGTAGAGATGCTGTTAGGGAGAAAAGTGGAAGAGTTCTTGGATCCATTAAGCATCTGACATGTTCATCACCAAAATTCTAAAGGTAATTGCCAGACAAAATTAAAGTGTTACCAGCAGTCACTTTGAACAATCTCTACAGAAAAAAAAAAAAGGTGAAGTGTCAGCAGCTAGGAAGAGTATAAGTTACTCTGTCAATCACTGGAAAGGATGAAACAGTTCAAAAAGATGAGGAATGTAATTTAGTTGGATTATAGCCAAGACAGAATACTGAAATAAGTAATGGCATTGATGTATATTGTTAAAACAAAAATAAAAATAAATTTCTATATGCAAATGGATAAAAGTACTAAGGATACTCTCAAAAATGCTCCAGAGAAGGTCACATTGTTTTGAAAACAATGCCAGATAGATCTAATATATTCTTGCTTTTGTGATAAAGTATTAAGACTTTTTTTTTTAGCTTATGCTGACCTCACATACTATCTCCTTTTTGTTTGCTTGTTTCCTTTTTTTAACTGCTGCATGTTGTTCCTATATTCACTGCCTGAACATTTTTATTCCTTGCCTCCTTAGCCTTTTGCCACCATATTGTAACTCCCAGCCACTTGCAAAACCTCCTTGTCAACATTCAAAGTCCTATCTCCTTGAGATGCTTTTGCCAGAGGACACTTTTGGGCTGTCATAACACTTATTAATAAGCTACTGCTACCTCTTTCTTTCCTCTAAAGGACATGGAGTGTGTCAAGGTCTTCTAAGAAGGTTCTAGGTTTCACTCTGACATGCCCAAGCAAAATGGGAAAGATTGCCTGTAACTCTAATCCCCATTGAGACCTTGTTGTGGTTTAACCACGATTGGTAACTAAGCACCACACANTTAATTTTTCTTAAAGAATACATATATTTTTAAAAATAGTTTAGCCAAATAAAAGGAAGAGACCTGCTTGTAGAGATTCAGAGATATAAAACAAAGATAAATAGCTTGGAATTTAAAATTTAGATTAAACATCAGGAAAAGGTTTTAAACTGTGAACACCACTGAATAATAGAATAAATTACCTAGAGGGGTGCTGCAGTCTAATGACTTCATTGAGCAGGTGAGCCTGAGCATGCTTCTGGGAATACACTAGTTTTCTAGCTATTGTGGAAGACATTTTGCCAAGTCTATCCATGGCTTAAGGTTCACTACTACACTGAAATAACAAGATCCAATATTTTAAATTTTAAATTCTCTATATCAGAAAATCACTATACTTTCTTCCTTTTTAAAATTTATTCTAACAACAGTCACAAAGTAGTACATGGAACTCCAACCAACTATATAACAGTATTCTCATAATGTTCATAATATTCATAGGTACTAAAATGATTTACTGTAGAGGAAAATTTATCTGCTTGTTTAATAATCTTCAACTAAAATGACTGTTCATATTTCAGTAGTCATTGACAGTTAATAGCACTATTTGTTAATGGCTAACTGAACAAATCTGAATTCTATAAATTTTCTCCACACCTTACCACTGCATTTCGTTTTTCTGTGTATTATCCCTTTTCTTAAATTAGATTAAAAGCTAATAGAAGAAGTAAATTTATGCCTTTCTGCATATTTATGCCGCAAGCAATACAATCTGAGTGTAATCCTGATGTGGTTTTACTTGCTACTGCATTAACATCAGGAGGGTGTTCAGAAGGTTTAAAGGACTGTTGTGGTTTAACCCCAATCAGCAACTAAGCACCACACAGCCATTCGCTCACCCTCCCCCCGCCCTGGTGGGATGGGGGAGAGAATAGGAAAAAAAAAAACCTAAAACCAGTGGGTTGAATAAAGGCAGTTTAATAGGATAGTAGAGAAAGAGAAAATAATAATATTAACGATAAAAGAATATACAAAACAAGTGATGCACAATGCAATTGCTCCCCACCCGCTGACCGATGCCCAGCCCGTCCCTGAGCAGCGATTGCTGCCCCCCCTGCCGACTCCCCCCAGTTTCTATACTGAGCGTGACGCCATATGGTATGGAATAGCCCTGTGGCCAGTTTGGGTCAGCTGTCCTGCCTGTGCTCTCTCCCAGCTTCTTGTGCACCTGACAGAGCATGGGAAGCTGAAAAGGTAATTCTCAGGTTGGAAGATCAATTTCAGCCCCTGTTACTTTAACTAAAAACTTGAACTTTGCTTCTGGGGTCAGAATCAGGCAGGTTCTTTTCAGCTATATCCAGGCTTTAAAACTACGATGTTCTACATTTTCCTAGAAAACTTCTCAGCTCAACACATGCCTTTCCAGGCAATATCTGAACTGCTAGGAAACTTGTTCTATTTTCCTCAGCCTAATTGTGTCAGTTTGTAGCCCAAAATAAACATAACCCAGTCATAAACCATCCTATGATGTCCACTCACACAGCACTACTGATAATCCATTTATAAATCTCTAGAGTAAAATGCAGAAAAAATTTCAAATCATTTTACAGATCTATAGGCAGAGAGATCCCTGTTGGCTCCACATATGAAAAAAATCAAACAGGCATGTTGTTTCTTCCAAAGTCAATGTTAATATATGCATGCAGAAGAGGAGCCAAGTTTTGTTTTGTTTTGTTTTTAAAAATGTATACAGAGTATATAAAGAATTCACAGTTTCTGATGAATCCCTTCACCTTTATAGAGAGATCCACAATAATAACTGTGGAATACAAATCAATAAATTCTTGGATTCTATAGGAAGACTGAATTTCAAAAGACATGAGAAATATGGGGAGGCTGCTGCCAGCATTTTAATCTCTTTGCATGAAATCTGGAAATACAGTGTTGATCTCTGGGCAATTTAGTTATACAAATGTTAATAGCTGACATTTTTCTTCTCCATTTATGTGATATCAAGGAAAGGGTATCTCTGCTTTCAACAGTGTTGATAAAATATTCCTTCTGAAGAAATACATAAATAGGTAAGTATCATTAGCAGCTGAATTTGGTATTCCAGTGCAAGTATAATAGTCATTGCACTCCAGAGGAGACAAATGTGAAAGGTTACCCTTGTTTTCTTCTCTTATCAGAACATACTGCACATTTGCAGAAAGTGTTATCTACTGTCATCAGGGTAGGGCAACATCAGCTGACCTTTTTCCTCTTTCCAAATTGAGCTTTATCAGTCCAGTCCAGTCGATATCATATAAGACTAAGAGATAACAGCAGCAATACCAAAATATGATTTTGCTCTCTCTAGTTAACTCTCAGTGGAACTAACCTCTCCACATTTAGTAGTTTGCCCTTGAGAAATACTTCAGTACTTATAGCAGAAAACAATAATGCTTTATCAGCCCCTTAGAGTGTTTACAAGTGGAAAAATACGTCATCTAACAATGAAACATGTAAAAGAGCAGTATCTGATATCCTGGTAAATGCAAGAGAAATATAATAAAGAAATTACAAGCCTATGTCACGTAAAGAAACTTTCATCTTTATGATGGTCCTCCTTTCTCACAGTACCTTGGGAGAGAACAGTTACCTGAGGGATACTTTATTATGACAAACAAAATTTTCTCTTCTGTACTTAGCTAAGACTAATATTCTTCTTTCTTTCTTGCAGTTGGTTCTTAAACTGTATCTGCAAATGTCTTTTTTTTCTACCTTTTTTACCAGGAATTGACTGGAATGCTGGGAACTTAGCATTATATCAGATTACAGTGTACTTTTTTTTCTGCTGGTGCTCAAATTTGTCTTGTATATTCTCTTGTACCTTCTGAGAGAATACAAGCATTAGATCTGCATAGCTTTCCTGTATTTTCTGTCTGTAACTGGAACAATATGACAGTTTACTCAGTGGATCAGTAAGAATCTGTCTAACAAATGATTTCCAGGTTTTTTCTTCTAGGTCAGCAGTTTGCAAACAGTCTTTCAAATTCAATTAAAATGTTTTATTTCCCCAGGGGTCTGTGGATAATAAAAGGAAGAACAGATCTGCTTAATATTTTTTCCCTTCAGAAAATCCATCAAAGTACATTTGATAAAAACAAGAACCTTGGCTAGTGATCAGGTACTCCAAAGTCCCTTACTACTGAATGTTTTGAATAGGAATCTGACTATCGTGTTGAAAATAAACTGAGAAGTTAGGGTTATTTGGGGTATTTATAGGGTACTTAATAAATAAGAAATTAGGGCAGATTTTGCTGTTGTTGTTTGAAATTGTTCTTCTAAAACACTACAATTTTATGCTATTAAGAAACAAATCTTAATTATATGTATAATTTTCAATTTTGATGAGCATATATTGCACGGGATAAAACTGTACTCAATATACTGATCTTTTTCATCAAGTGCAAAGGGTGTAGCGTTTCTTGGGTGAACTGTTGGTATTCAGTAGAGATCCTTAAGCCTCGACCTATCCCAGCTAAATCAATGATCAGGTTCCTGAACAATCTGAACAAGTCTGAGCTTAAATTGTTTAAGTAAAGAATTGGTAAATTAACCTATATATGACAATAGTTAGACTAGAATTTCACCAATGCAACTGCGTTCATTTCAGAAGATTTATTTTCTATTAACACATTAAATTGGAGACCAAATCAATCTCCCCACTACAGTGCAACCTTGAAGAAGCAAGCAACTTTTCTGAGAATCATGGCAGGACTGTCCCTCCTTAAGGTGCCAGGACGATCAATGCTAGCCAGTTTCTGTAGGTGCTGGGGGCTGCCTGACTATTGTAACAGTTCCTACAACATGAGTGGCAGATACCACAAGGTCTATTGAGATCACCATGCCTGGATAAAATATGATCTTGAGATACAAGTTCCAAAACGCCTACTAAAGACTAAAGCAAAGGAGCCCAAACTGATGTTTTCTAAGAACAGGTGTCCAGAAAAAGAAACTGTAGTCACAGCCTCCCAAGAATCTAAATCGTTATGAAGTTAGTATTTAAGTACATCGTTTCAATTTTCTCTGCGACTTATGGTCTCATTCAGTGCATTTCAACAAACTCCTGCATCAAGCTTCACTCTCTGAAGCACAAATATAGAAGCATGAATACAGAAGATATGCCTGAATATCAAAGACACCTCTGCGCTACGTATCCCATGATCATGCAACTTGGATGATTATGGCTCTTTTTGTTTAATATTCTCTGCAAACCAAAATGATAAGTAACTTACTTCTTCATTTCCAAAGCAAGGAAAGCTTTGAGCAAGGAAAAAACATGGGTTTAAATGTGGGTTGTTTTGATTTGGGGTGGGGTTTTTTAGTATTTTAAAGCAGTAATGGAAGGCAGCTGCACTATGGGACTAAACATGGTCAATAGAAGATGTTGGGAACACTTCATGTTCCAAAAAAACTCCATGGTGCAATTCTTAATCCACAGACATTAGAAAAAGACCCAGCATACCCTCAAATATAATGATCCTGAAAGTGAATAATTCCTTAAGGAATGATATGGAAACAGAGGCAGGAAAATATAGCTAAGATTTGGTTTTATTTTTCTTATCTATATTTTCAGATAAGAAGATTTAAAAAGGTGTTATCAAAACCTCCACAAAGTCTGGGTTTTAAATAAGTATAAAATATATTGGATGTCCTTGAAAAAAATTAAGTGATAAACCAGAAGAGAGAAGTCCTTGAGGACATGGGAGAGCTTAAGTATATGTGGCTGCTGAGGTAAAAGAGGATCTAGTTCAGACAGCATTAGTTTTGATTGGTAGTCCCATAGATAAAAGAAGTATAAGACACAAGGTTTGTAATTCTAGTGTGTTCCTACAGGTCCAGAGCTAGAAAGAGTGCTCATTGTTTTTCAGCTTAGAAAGCTAAAGGCACACGAACAGCTAGATGCTAGATCTCATCACAACAATCTGATCAGTGTCTAACATGGAGCTCACCCACATCTCCAACATCCCCTCTCACCTTACTTGGGTATTCCAATGCAGCTGGCCACAATGGAAAAAAAAAATAAAAAAATCCTATTGTCCTGTTGCATATGTGTGCAAGAAATATATTGATTTACATACTCTAACAAGAGAACAGGAAAAAAAGAACTGCTCCAAAACCAAGGTGGAACTTCTGTAATTTAGGTCCATACAAACATACTACCAAAGCCTCCTGTTTTCAGTGTAATCAAGCAGCCAAGTACGAGAACTGCTTTTCATCTTCAGTGTAGCATATATACGCTGTTCACTGAGAAACCTGGAAGTAAGTATGTTTGGTCAAAACTGACATAGGGAAATTAATTTGTTTCCTTGGTGTAGTGTACTGGGGCTTTGCTCCATGAGTACAAATAACCAGAAGGCAAAAAAGCTTATATTTACAAGCTGAGGTGAACTGCATTGACCTACATTCAAGACAATATTTCTGATTTCTGCAAAATACATAAATTCAAATTTTATCTGTTCAATCATAATAGGCCTGCCTGAATGAGACCTGCACTACTGAAGATTTCTTTTCTATTAACACATGAAATTAGAGACCAATTATTTTAGCCCTTCAGATACCTGGACTCAGTACAGTACACAACAAGCACAGCTTTCTGCCAGGTTACTTCTGATGTGGGATGCAATCATTTATGGATGCATAACACACTTGTTTTCTTGACAGAGCCTGAATAATTAAACCATATGTATTACTTTACCCTCACATAATGTAGCAACATATTGATTAGCAGATATCTGAGCACACACACAAAGTACGTACTTTGACAAAAGCTTTTTTTTAAATAGCTGAAATCACAGAGAAATAGGTAGTTATTAAGGAGAACATATAACTATATTATGTCTTTAAATGGCATTAACAAAATATAGTTTCTGTACATCAATGGTATTGTTGAAAGTGTAGTTTTTAAGCCTAGCAAACCATGTCTGGAAGATTCATCATGTTCACCAGGCTATCACAGAAAACTGGAAAGATCAGTAAATTATATTGCATAAGCAACATAACACCCAAGGCCAGTAGTTTGAAGATACACAGATACTGAAGGCTGATTCCTGTAATACCTAATCTGCATGGGCCTTCCCACTTACGCTAATATTCAGCCTCATGCACAGATAGACTTTGGCATCGGAGGTGTTTTCAGAAACAAGCTGATGGGCAGTCACCTATCCAAGAGGTAAAGAAGAAGATAGTGAAAAAATACATAGGTAGCTAAGTACAAAACCTGGCTTGGCATCTGGCTAGTCATTTTACAGATTCAGATACCCACAGTTACAATCCCCAGCTGCTTGTCATTACTTGCTTCCTACAGGTCTGTGGGTTTTCAGATTTGTTCTTGTGATAAGGTAATAAAGGAAGCTGAGCTCTCTACAGCTAGTTACTGTCAAAAACAGGTTTATTAACCTAAATTGTTTACAATATTAGTTCTTTGTCAACACAGATAGTTTTGATTAGCTAGACTCTAAGATAGAAACACACAGACGGGAATCCCTGTGAGTCCGATCTAGCCAACTGGTTTTGTAGACCAGCTGGGAGAAGCAGATCTACTTCTTGAGAGCAGTTTTTTGCAGAAAATGCAGCTGTACATTGTCAACAACAGTACTGTTGAGTCTGAGCTGACGTTATAGCAGCTAATCTCCCTCCTCAGGTAGGTATAGTATTCAAATGACCAGGAAAAGATGACTATGTCCAAGCTTGTTGTTCAAAGTCCCTGTGTTAGTGGAGGAAAAGAGGTTCTTCTGCAACACAGTTCTCCCTCATCTTACTGTAGATATCTAACAAGGATCAGATTAATCTCATTCTAAAAATTTCTTTCTATTCTTGCAGAGAATACCTGGAGTTATCAGAACAGATGCAGATATATGCACTGAAGATACCTAAGATAGGGAGAGTGATTTAAACCTGTGTGTCATTATGTATAAGTCCCTTGAAAAGCTGGATTTACATTACTTTTGTAAGAGTGGTTATATCTAACACATTAATTCAGCCCCCTTGGATTTTTTTTTTAATTCTGTTCTTTTATAATGTAAAAGTCATAAGGAGTTCTGGGAATGGAGATCTGGACCTCAAAGGTACATCTATATTAATATTTAAAACTATCTGAGACCCACTCAGGCATCATTCAATTTAGTATATATGTAGCCTAGAAGTCTTCTCTTTGCCAGTTGAACATCCTAAACCACTAGCTGTGGTTTTAGGATTTCTCACTCACTTCTGAATGAAACCTTGTATTCCTGTATGCCATGCAAACTGTCTTCAGGAAGAGAGAAAGCAAACACTCTGATAAAGAATACTTTTCTGCTTGATGACTAAGAGTATTTGCACAGGAACGGAGCTACTATGCAGTTACAGTTATGTTGTACAAAGAAACAGGAATACAGTTTCTCTCAAGCTCTGAGTCTCATTTTAACAGTGGCACCTAACTGAAATATCTGCTCAAGTCTAGAAGAAAGCTAGAATTTAACTTTTCTCTTTCCCAGTTCTATCAGTTGATTTACATTTCCCATTGCCCAGCATGCTAACACTCATTAATTCCCCCCACATCAGATTAAGGTACCAAGCTCCCCATAGTGAAGCCCATGCAGCATAATTTGCAGACTTTGCGGTCTTGTACATCACAATGACCATGTTTCTTTTTTAATCTGGTTTCAAGGCCTAAAATGAGGTTTATAGATTCCTCTCTGAAGGATAAGAGACAAAGAAGCAAAACAAATGAAACATAGTGGGTCAAAGTGGGTCTTCCATATCTCGTGGAGAGTGAGGATGGATCTACCTTTTGAATCCTGGGTTCACTGATTTTTCAGAGACAGTCTTTGAAGAACCCCATTTTGGGCATATTAGATGGTTAAAACTTTATCAGGCATCTAACTATTTTCAAAACCAGCTGTCAAATTCTAAAAGGACATAAAAAGATGCTCTTGAATATCCTGCTAAATGTGTATTGAGGTGCCTTCATTTATCTACAGATCAGCTATTACCTCCTCTAAATCACTCTTGAAAGTGGGATTCAGCTGTTTCCATAATTTTATACACAATGTTCTTATGTCCTGTGTTACATGGTTTGATCATTATACAATTTTTAAAAGGCATAGGTACTATAACACTGACGTTAGAAAATTCCATAGTTCAGTCATATATTGGAACAGGCCAGAATCATAGAACCACAGATCAGAATTTTTCTAATTCCATAGTGACCGTATTCTGACACTATTAGTCTCTTGAAAATATCTTAAATTTCAAATAGCCACACTGAGCTAAATGTGCTATTCCAAGATTTCATTCTCATTCAGTATAACAGTGATGACATTTAGACTTGGGATGGGGGAAAGAATCGGAATNCTAAAAACAGAGGTGAAGAAACTGTGTCTCATTTACTCCTGCAAAACAGTACTTTAATAATACTTCAAAAATAGTTGTAATGGTATCAGTGAGGCCACTAATAAAGGAATCTCTCCCAAAATAAAATAACGTACACATCCACCAATCTGAAAAAACCACAGATGCTCATTTGCTGCTGTGAGATTTTGAACATGAAAAGACACTGTAGATAGTTACTATTTTAATACAAATCTGTACTCTAAATTTTAAATAAATTTTTAATTTTATACCTCGTAATATAACCATGAAAAATCATGAAAATAAAAATGACTGGAAAACAAGTTCAAAAATCAGTCTTTGCTTTGGGTTTTTGGCTGCCAAGTGCAGTATGAATGACTTGGCTGGCTTTTCAATTTCTTCCCAGCTGTGCAACACTCTTAGACTTCTAAATTAGACCCTTTTTGGCAAATCAATAACCATTTACATTTGGAAAACAGTAGTCCTCATCAGAAGAGGCCAGGTTGTGGGAAAGTAATTACTCTTAATGTGGAAGAGAACAAGAAACCAAATCATTGAAAGAAAGATACATTAATGAATCCATTTTCCACAGCTTCGCAGATGAGGGGAAAAATAACTTGGCTCAATATAACATTATAATAACTATTTGTATCATGAAACAGACAGGAACTTAGTTCTAAGTTGAACTTAGCACAGGGTTTGACATTATTCTTTAAAAATAAGGATAAACAGTTTAAGCCTCTGGTCCCTGGAAACACTGAAGTCACTTGGCTTCATTGCTCTCTCTAGAGCCTAGAAAGATCCCTTTTGAATCACCATCAAATGGGAACAGTAAATGTTTACTGATTTCCATCTATAGTATAATATTTTGCTTCCAAGTTTTTTCTGCCCAAAATGTTGAATTTTCGAACACTAACACTTACTCTTTCAAAAAAACATATTTTTTTTTACTAACATTTCAAGACTGTAAAATGTGGCATCAACACCTAGGAAAGTCACCAAAATAACACTTAACCATTACAGAGGGGTCTTTTACTTTAATACACAGCTATTCACATTTCCATGTCAAGTGATAAATCAATGGAAGCATATTCTAATGGGCTGCTTTTTGTTGATTAACTACAGAAAGGGAGTTTTGAATCAGTAGCAGAAGTGACTTCAATCTCTAAAGTCTAATTCTAGATATAATGGCAGCTGTATATTTGCATCTTGAAACTTCAGGCGAGTTTACGTGGACAAAACTGTCACTGTTACACTGATGACTGGTACTTATAGAGGGTTTTCTATTCCTTTTTCCATGAAAAAGAATGAAAAAATGAAAATGGCTTTTTGGGAGGTGGAGTGTAATTATCTTAGCTTCCTACTTTCTGCAGACATCATCTGGCAGACAACAAATAGCAATATTTGATATGTTCCAGAATAACTAGTGTACAACAATGAAAAGAAAAACAGGTTGACCTAAGCAGTTATTCTCATAAAATGTCCTCTAGCTATATTTTGAGTATGAAAAATCATGTTAAAATCTACACAATAAGTGTCTTCAAAAGAGACACTGATCAGGAAATAAATTTAATAAATGTTCCTAATGGTTTAGATTTATGTGTCTTCTCTTAGATTATTTACAAAATAAAATCTCCAAGGAAACAACATTTGAAGAAAGTAATTACAGAACAATGTATGAGACTTTCATATTCCCTTCTCCATAAGATCTGCATGGTAAACTTCCATATGCCATTTTATTAATGTCTGGTAGGAGACGAAAAAACATCTAATGAGGTAGTCAAAGTCCATGGCCAGGACATTCTAGTTTATCCATGTTTAATGATCATAACATACAAAGTAGTATGATTTTATTAATTTGTTATTGAAAATAAAACTCTTTATACCAATTTTTGGAGTGAAGAGGCAGATCCAAAAATACAAGCCCTATGATTTTGTAAGACATTCAGGGGAATTATAAAGGGCACAGAAGATGTTTTCACATCCCTATGAGCCAACATATGTTGTCATTTCCAGCTGTAATTGTTTAATGTGAAAAACAATAGCTTTCAGTTAACACAGACTTAGACAAGATGGCAAAATTATTTCCACTCATCACCTCCATAATACATGTGTAGGAGTGGGAATGGTTAGAGCAGCTTATCTTCTCCTTTTAAATTTATTTAATATGGAAAGTAACTACTGATTGAGGTTTCAGTTCATAGAGGAACTGAAGGCTCTTTGAATAATAAAAAAAAAAAAAAAACAGCATCCAAATCCTGGCATCCCATCACACCACTCTGAACTGTGCAAAGAAAACATAAAATTCAATTTGAGTGACAAAAAAAATTGTAAATCAAGCTTTTCAAATGAGAAAAATGCAAGACACACATAAAGCTCTTAACAAAATCCTCACAAATGTTTTTCCCCTTCAAATACCCAGAAGAGCTCAAAAGTGCTTCTCTGGTAGACTAAAATACAATTCTCTAAAATTCAATTTATCTCTTATAATAGCTTCCTGTTCTCCTGCCGATCTACATATAGATATTGCATTGGCATGACTTACCCAGTTTCTACATTGATATATTTAGATCAGTTGTGACATCTCTAACGACTACACTGGTCTGAGACTATCAAATATAATGTCATTTGCTTTGTTATACAATTAAACTATATCTCCTTAATTTATCATTATCCTTGAGCTATTCAAGTTGCACCAGATTGCAGTCTGTCTTGTCGGGTATTTCCATGCAATGTGTTCCAGCAATAGCTTTTCCTGTGCACTTTTCCTATCCGCTTTTCCCATATACAATTATTGTAGTGAGCAGAAACTGGCACTGGTGAAGAATCACCATGCTTAGTCCAGCATTTAAGACCATGCTACCACCTAGTTTCAGTGGCCTCATGACTTATTTTTACCTCCATTGCCGTGTAATGAAAAAACAAGGTTTGTTTTTCCCCTAAATATACAGGTTAAGTTTCACCAGAAATGTCTGCATATTTCTGCTTTTTTGTTTTCTTAACAGCATCATATAAGTGGAGTACAAAAACAGTAATGGTCAAGTGAATTCTCCCAACTGTAGACTTTAGTCTCTAAGGATGTCAATCAAGAACCTTTCATGAGCTCTGAATTCTCATGCATACAAAATTTTCTGCTGACAGAAAGCCTATGTCAACAATATTTAGCAACTGCATAGCTATCGCTGTTAGTAACTTTCCTGTGTTGTACTACTTTTAGTGTTAAATAATTTCCATTTCAAAATGGAACTAAATCTCTGTGCTGTACTCTTCCTTGCAGCACGTATAGTATTTTAAAAGTAACATTGTGCATCACAAAAAACTTTGAGATACATTATTTATAGCTTAAAACAATACTGCTGCCAAATGGTGCTTTCTAAATCTAAGAGAGGATTTCTGGATGTCAAACAGGTCCAGTTAATATCTGTTTGTCTCAGTAAATGTTATGGCTCTTAAAAGCCATTGCTAATATATACACCACTGAAAAACTTATGTGGTTGTCAATCCTTTTAACTTTAGTACCTTTCACTGGTTTGGTCTTTCAGAGAAGTGAGTTTCTATTAACAACAGTTGAATGGAAAAGTTCTGAAATCTCTTATCACAAGACCTGCTATTTGAAGGACTCTAATAATGAGCTATCTTGTACTATACTCTGTATGAACACTAGCATACGCTACAAAAACTATCCTGGTTTGGAGCCCATTCTTGGACCATAGTTTTTGTCTCCATTGAGACAAATACATTTAAAAATACCTTTTAAACAACACAGTAACTTCAAAAAGATGGGTGAAATCTGCTTAATTTCGGCACATTTGTTAAAACATCTCAGTTAAGTGACCAAAACAATGAAAACATTTCTCTCTCAACTTCTTAACATTAACAGCTTTTCTGCTGACATTTGTTATTTGCACATTAGTGCAATTCCAAATTCAACAACCTCTTTTGAACGTAAAAATGCAAACTCATGCATAGAAAAGAAAAGAATTAAAAGATAAATGGGATGGAACAAGAAACAATATAGTAGTTTTCAGATTTTCAAAATTCTGTTTTGATGGGTACCTCAGACTGCCTCACCAAAAGCTGTCTCATTAACTAGAATCATGTCAGTCAAGACACTCTAAAACACTGTAAAAGCAATTCTCAAATATTTTAAAGGAGTTGCAGATGAGTAATGACTCAACATATGTAAGTATGGTGTCACCTCAACCATAATAAATTAACTTAATTTATCTAACCAAAACAATTCACCAGACAGAATTATGATTTTAACTCAAGATCAGGCATCATTGTGAAACATCCCTGTTTCATTTCATCAGCATGCTTTGTGTTGAAAATGGATCGGAGGTTTAAACTGCATTGTGGTGGCATAAATATGGCCTCAACATTCATTTTGTTGGTGAATCTCGTTAGCTCCTAGTGTAGGACCAGTACTGAAAAACAGCAATGCAACCTTTTCTGCTGGGTAAACAAATTTGAGACCATCATTTGCTTTGGCACACCATGTTCAAGCTATGTGTATCCAAATGTATTTTCTGATTTTGCTTTTTCCCTAATAACTCATAATAGCTATCATGACTAAATATGAAAGCTAATATTACAAAGCTGCAAAGAAAAATGATACAAAAAACTGCAACAGTAGTTTAATGTAATTGATTTTAAGAATGAATTTGGTATACATTTCTCCTTCATCAGCTTGGAAAATGTGGCGGGGTTTGGGTGACATTTAGTGCTGTGGTAGAAGCTGCTTTGATTGTGTTTTTATTTCTTCCAGATATATCAAATGGGAGAATTTGCTTATACAAAACCTCATGAGCTTGTTCACCACCTACAAAATTCTTTAACACATAAGCAGGCACATGATATCAATCTTTACTTTAAAAATTACACTTTTATAAAGTTTTCTTTGTTCTAAGTGTTTTTAAACAATACTTAGTAGTTCATCACAATTAAAGTGAGTAGATACTATCACCCTCTTTTTATAGATAGGAAAACTGAGGCAGCAGAGTACTGACCTTTATTAAAAGAGGATAGTGACCTTGTATATTGGTTTTGGCTCAGATAGAGTTAATTTTCTTTATGGTAGCTTGTATAGGTCTGTGGTTTGGATTCATGACCAAAGCAGTGTTGATAACACACTGATGTTTTAGCTATGGCAGAGCAGTACCTACACAGAGCCAAGGCCTTTTCTGCTTCTCACCCCACCGCACCAGAGAGTAGGCTGAGGTTGCACAAGAAGTTGCGGGGGACACCTGGGAGAGCTGAGCCCAGCTGACCGAAGGGATATTCCATACCATCACCCATGCTCCACATATAAATCTGGGGGAAGAAGAAGGAAGAGGAGGATGTTCAGAGTTATAGAGTTTGTCTTCCCAAGTAAGTGTTACACAAGGTGGAGCACTGCTTTTCTGGAGATGGCTGACCACCTTCCTGCTGATGGGAAGTAATGAATGAATTCTTCATTTTGCTTTGCTTTTGCACAGTGGGAGTGAGTGAGAGGCTGTGAGGGGCTTAGCTGCTTACTGGAGTTAAACCACAAACCCTTGTCACTCCACTTCTGATGACTGAATCTGCTGAACAATACATTTATTGTCTTTCTAAATTTCTAAATAAATTACTTTTCTACTTTCAATATATTTTGTAAAGTAATTTGAAAAAATCAGTTCTTTAAGTTTCAGACCACTGTAGTGTTGTCATAAAATATTATCAGATAGATTGCTGTAATTATTCCAGGGTCTTGAATGGAAAACAAAGATGTGTTATCCTTTTTCCAGAGCGATTTTTCATCATTGCCAATCATAGAATCACACATAAAAATATGAAACATCAGAGTAAGTTTAAGTCACATGGCAGAACCACACACAGAATATGGATTCTTAGTATTTTGATGGTCTGTATTCAACATAAATACTCTAGTGTTGCAGACAGGAGTTATGCAGAAAGAGAGACTACATCAGTGGCAAAATCCTGCATTATGCAGATGAACTGCAGAAACTGCAGTTTTTATCAAGGAAGTTTTGATATTGGTCCCCTGAGCATTCATCAGTCCAGCTGCATGTGTCATCTGAGTGACATTTCTTCTTCATTGGCCTTCTCAGCACCTTTAGCCCTGCCTTGGGGAATGAAGGAATGGAAAATACTCCCTCTTTTGGAGAGCTGACTTCCTTACAGATGTCCACGGCCCACAACTTGTGTTTACTATTGTACCACTTTGGTACTGTATTGTATGAGTCACTTCAGTGAAGACAGCAAATACCTCCCTGTCTCTGAGAACGGTTCCAGAAGCTGTCTTAGCCTGAATACAGAAAAAGGATTGCACATCCAGTTCTAGGCAGTAAAACACTTATTTTCATTGGTAGCACTGTATTTAAATTTAGATGCTGCAAAAGACAGGCCTTTCCTTGCATAGATAACTTCTATGCCACAACTTGAGTGATTTTTCCTGCAAATTCATCTAATCCAAAGTTCTTAACTGAAATATCTAACTGTGAAGCCTTCTTGCTCTAGGTTGCCTCTATACTGACTGAATGCAGCACTGATCTGGAGAAAGGAAATGCTGATTCACTACTCAAATCTTAGCAGTTTGAACTGACCTCTAAAAGCGCAGCTACCTGTCCATTGTCTCTACAGGGAGGCTAGGACAACCTGGGTGCCAAAGCCACTGTTTGCATTGCATGTAGCACACTGGGCTATGACACTGTGAACTGGGAAAATCCCCACACATTTGATGCACTGTCAGCTGTAGCTAAGGACAAGTGAAGATTGGGAAGACTGCTCAAAAACATTTTAGTTAGCTGAGGTCTTCAACTTTTGTGGATTTTGGAAACCAACAGGTATGCATTTTCCTGCTAATCTTCAGCTATCTTCTCACCCTTAAATTAAACCTCTACAGAGACTTTTCTTCAGGGTTTATAGGGTAGAGGTATCATCTGTAATTTGATAGAATCGGAACATTTGAGCTCTGAAAAAGAAGTTGCATGATTAAATATAAGGCTGTAGTTTCATGATGTGGGGACAACAGTACTGACTCAAGGTGTCCCCTTCTCTCTGGAAGTTTTTTGACTCCACATCGTAGCATAATTTTTTGTGGAAATGTTTCATGAACTAGACCAGTAAACAGCGCTTACAGCTGGTGATAGGCTGGCCAGAATTTTAAAGTAAGAAAAGTAAGGTTTGTGACACCTCAATTAACTGCCATTATCATCTCTACTAAATGGTAGAAAAAATGGATTTAACTGATTTGTCAAAGACAGGCTGCTGCTTTTATTACTGTAATGAACAACACAAATCCTGCGTTCTGTTGCCACTCTGATTCCACTAAGTACCAGTGCCAATGAATGAACCAAAAAAGGAAAGCCACTTCCTTATGCCAGGAAGTGAGAACGCTGATTTCATGGAGGTTACAGCTACTTACTCCTAGTCAAGGAAAAAAAAAGTTAAAGAAAGTAGAAGTTGTTAGAGCAGAATTAGTTTACAAGCATATTAGTGAGAAAGAAATTGTTGTTCAAGTAATACTTTATTAAATAGTAACCAGATTTAAACTTAATAATTTAACATAAATTGAAAATAAATTTCATCACTTTTTTAAAGGTTTTAAGATAATGTCTGGCAACATAATATTTAGTCAGCATGCAAATAATTGTGAACATCTTCAGTTGCTCCTTTGCCTCTTTATTTTTACTATTTTTAAAAAAATAATCTTTCCTCCAATTCCTAAAGTGCCGCTTATTGTATCTATGAAAAATAGGAAAATCACAGTGATGGAGGGAGGAGGGGGGATGTTTTAAAGACTTAAGTTTATTTTTTATGAGACAGGTAAACAATTGTTATAGTTTTGGAGTTATCCAATGTTTTAATGCTAGACCCATGCTTGAATTGTTTGCTGAATCCCAGCCCTACAATAGAACTGTCATCACACGTTGTTTGGTAGCAAGACAAGCACAGCAAACATTTTGAAGAATAAATTCTTGAACCTTCACGGTTACAAATACTTACAAATATTTTACTTTATAGGTTTATTGAATATTTGTTGTCTTACAAAGTAGTGGACTAATGGTACTTGAGAGTTAAAATTTATTTTCTTCTTCTTTTAGGCAAATTTGGTCAGGATTGAAACTTCCTTTTTTCCCATTAATATTTTTTCCAAACTTTTAGCCAGAAGTTTCTTCACCCTCAGTCCTTTATTTGCCTTATGGCTTTGGTTCAAGTCTTCTGATTACTAAAAGGTCCATTCACACAACAAAGGGTATTCTCAACCACACACAACAGCTATTTCTGAATCACTGCTCAGTGAGCTATTCACAGCTTATTCTTCACCTGGGCTAACTAGTCCTGTTTATCAGTGTGCTAACACTACCTTCTTCCAGAACTCCAGAAATAACTCCATACAGCAGTACTACTTATTCAAAGCTAGCAGAGTACCTCCTAAACCATTGGTCTCTGATTTTCCTTTTGTTAACTTTCTTCACTCCAGCCATCACTCAGTTTCTTTCAGCATTGTCCAACAAATACTTATATCTTTCCACTCTTGCTTTCACTAATTTATAAACCATCGCTGCTGACTTTCTGTGTGTATTCTTTACTTTCTTCTCCTTGCCCTCTCTCCTATTTTTTCCATCAGTATGATTAATGAATCTGTCCATATTTCCCACTCCCTCACATTCAGTTTCTCTCTCAGAAGATATTTCTTCTATTCTATGCCCTTGGCAAAATCTGAATATCTACTACTTCTGCCCCTACTCTTGGATAGTGTCCTGCAACAGTAATACCTCCCTTCCTCTGTCATTTCTTCCCTGAGTTGAGATAGCACTTCATACTTTCACAACTCTAAGAACATTTCATGTGCCAGACTAGCTTTCAAGGGCCCCTTTTCCTACCTCTGTTTCTGTCCCTGCACTAGAGCTAACTGATTCTTTTCAAGACAGTTAAAAAATGTAATCTGACTTTCCTGCTTCTCTGGGTTTCTCTTACAAGCTGTCTTCAGGGGTCTTTTTTTTCCCCTATCAATCAGAGCTACAGAAGCTTCTTCTCTGCTCTTCTCTAATACACGTAATTGTTTGACTTATGCCACCACTTTTCCCAAAACTTCCCTTGCACTTACCTATCCTCTTCCTTGTTAGTCTTTCTAAAAATTTTCTTTGTCCTCTGGCTCATTTCAATCAAATACAAGCATCTCATGATTTTTTTTATTTTTAAGAATGCAGCCTTAACTCTATCCGAATGTCTATATATTAATGTCCTCTTTGATTAAATGCACTATTTTTAGTCACTACCTAGAGTGCTAGAATTCCATCTTTAAACTACAACTAGCTTGTCATTTAAAAGAAAAAAAAAAAACAACCACCAAACAACAACAAACAAAAAAACCAAACCAAAACAAAAAAAACCCACAGCTAAACACTAAAACAAATTATTGGCAGAATCTATTAATAGTTTTTCTTGGAAAAAAGATAGGAATACTTAAAAAGAATAAATGTTTGCTTTTACAGTTTTGAATATTATTTTAAGATTAAACTTGGATAAATATAACTTAAACTAAAGGAAAATTCATTCTAGACTAAAAATATTTTTCTCCATTTTTATAAGCATGAATTAATACATGGTTTTAGTTTTGCTTGATACAATTTTTTTTTCCCAATATCTTTGTTTGTTGCAGGTACCAGTGCAATAGTTTCCCCATCTCTAATTTATACTTTCTCTAAACAAGCTTAATAAAATTCTACTCCCTATTATCTCTAATGATCTCTTCCTAAACAGAAATCAGAATTACTTTTCTTGATTTGTCCACTGCTTTTGACACAGCCTGTTAGGCTTTTCTTCCTCAAATGTATCCTTGTTCCTCTTCTGATATTCAGTCCTTTTCTGTTTCTTCTTATTCTCTAGCCATTCTTCATTTAGAGGATTTCTTTGTCCATCCTCTTCCAGATGTTTGGTTCTTGGTTGTCCTCTTTTTTTTCCCCCTACAAGCACATCACATGGGCAAGTTTACTGGCAAATTTAAATTCATATACAATGTACCTTTTTATATGCTGAAAATCTACAAATCTACTTCCCTACTTCAAATCTATCTCTTCTGTCCAAACTAAATAAATCTTAAGCTGTGTTTTCAACACTTCTTCACTTATTTTTGGCCATCGATACAAGGCAAACATGAAGAAAACTAGCTCAATCTTTTTCTCCAAGCCATTTGTACTGCCTCTTATCTTGATCTCCGTGAGCACCTCCTCTCCCACCTCATCTCTCTCCAACTTTCTTCTCATTTAGGACTCATCTTCTGGAACTGTCTTTCTGCTCAAACTCTTGTTGTTATTAAAACAGTGTAACTGTTTTCCTCTCCATAACAGCCCTAAGAATTTAGTTTCTTAGCAATTCCTTTGAATAAACTTTTTGTCCATGTCATTGTTGGCTTTTGATTTGCTAACTACAATAACTTGATTTTTCTAACTTCAACACATACAAGCATATCTGTTCTCATACATTAGCAGAACATTCTATATTATTTCCTATATTATTTCAATCGTACCTCTTCAATCACATTGTATCAAGTAGAAACATTTTGTTTTTCAGGATTAGCCAACACCTATGCACATTCTTATATTTAGTCATATAATGGAAGGTGATCCTCAGAAGTATTTGGGAAAATAGTGCACTCTCTTTCTTTAAAGCCATTTAAATTTTTTTCTTTTCTGTGATGCCTATAAGAAACTTCACTTCAGCTAGAAAAACATCTCACAGAAATCACTACCAATCCCGATGACCAACACTGTCCTATGTTTCCCATCTTCTCTCCCATCTAAATTTCTCTGCTATTCATTCTGTATTTATTTTGTAGGCCTCTTGGGTCAGTGACCATATTTTAGCACTACTTTTCTATAACACCTAGTATAATAGAGTCCTGGAAAGTTCAAAGAAAATATAAAGAAATATTTTGTCTTGATCTGCCTGGTCAATACTTTTGACACAGTGATTTCTGAGAGCTATGAGCTAGAGTTGGGTCCCTTAGATTCAATTTACAGATGAAATTAAAAAGAGTATTAGGGAAATAGCCCATACTCACATGCAGTGATTCAAAGGAATATATATTTTTAGGAATTTAGTGTGGCTTTTTAAGCAAGCCTCTTCTGATAATGTTTACATGCTATAAAAAATGAAATTGAGTATTTTCATTGTGATTAGTTTGTGACAGCTCTGAGAATCTATTGTAGATTCTTGTGCTGTCACAAAGCATAGCTGTAAGCAATCCCCACATAAATACATTAGGAGGTGGAAGAACTGACACAATAGATCTCACTCACTTTCTGCTTCACTTTGCATTATTTTTTTCCCAGACAAATGTAAAAATATTGATTGCTACAGTCATTTTTAGGATATTATACTACTTTGTATTCTTAGTTAACGTGTTAGTATGCAATGAGCCATGCAGCAAAATGAATACTGTCATCATAACCTTGCTCAAGTCTAATTTCCTCTTGAACAGTTTGAAGAAAATCCTTAGCTGGTGTAACTGTCATAATTCCACTGAGCTCAGCATACGCCCTTTCATTTATAAATATATTGAATCTCCAGATTCACTTATCTGTGTGATATTACTGAGCATTGTCTTAGTTTTTTGAAGAAGAAGCATTTGAGTCACCTGATCCAAATCTAAGACGAAAATTAAAAAAAAAAAGATTAAAAATAAACATGGTCTAATAGTTTCCAAGACTGGTGTTTCTTAATGCCTGTTTTAACCATTCTGAATTCCAAATGCTGACATTTACTGTGTCTCATCGAAATGCTTTCCTGTAAACAAAGTTTTTGGTTTGTTTTATTTTTGCACAAAGATAACATTTACTTTTAAAATAATTTTAGATATAATAAGGACTAAACTGTGCCCATGAGGCACAGTTTATTGTAATGATGGCATAATAAGGTTATATCTTAAGGTGCAGCCTAAAAGATTCTCCCTTAGTTTGGGAAATAGCAGTTGTTTGCTACTAGCCTATTACAGCAACAAATTATGGTCCTACACTGTTAACTTGCTGACACGAACTCTTTGTCACATCCCATCTCAGGGCCAGGGAACAGAAGTACTCAAATGTGTGCAGAGCCAACTTCATCTACTCCTCCAAAGCTGAAGGGCGGTTTAGTTCCCCCTTGTACAGTAGATATATCTACCTTAAATCTGTTTGGAAATTACATAAGCCCTGCTTATTTTTCAACTTTTTGAAACACTTCCCATAAAACTCTTAATATAACTTCTGACATACGTGCATAGGCAGGCAACTATAGGGTAAAAAGGTGGATAAAGTGAAAAAGCCGAGAAAAGCCTCTGTTACAGTAGAGTTTCTACCATTTTAAAGGAGTGTGACTGAAAATGGAATCTCGCCCAAGATCTGTTACTTACAACACTTCATGCTAAATCAAACTTATAGCTCTAGGTGCATTAAGTAGACAGCTAACTGTAAAGCAACTGTAGAAAACTGTCAGGTTGCTCAGGGCCTGATCCTGCAAACATGAACGTATTTGCTTTATGAGAGATAGTTTTCCCACAGAGGTAAATGAAATGACATGTAGAAAATGAATTTACTCCTGTGCATGTCTGCAAGACTGGATATTTCATTTTATAACTTTTAAAGTCATAAAGCAATAAAACCGAAAACAGTGAAATAGACTGATTTTCCTCATAATGCAGGAGAGAATACCTAAGAATAGAGATTGCCACAGAGGAAGTGAAATATAGGATAAAGGTCTGTTGAGCAGAGCAATCTGTTTCTGGCTCTCAGCCGTACTGGCAGAGGTCATCTCCTTGGTGACAGAGAGATTAGTTGCTCCTGGCAAAGAGATTTACAAATGTTTATGTACAGGATGTTCTATGACTGTATTGCAGTAACTGTAGGTTACCAGTAGTTGTGCTTTTCAGGAAAGCTGTGTGTGTTATTGGGTAATCATTACTTTCCTCCAGCAACAGGAACACACTGTCCAGTTTGAACTGCTGACAGGTAGGTATGCAATGGGTGGAGCAGAGGTTGAGCAGGCTATGAAACACAAATGTTGAGATAAAGCCAGCATCTCCTCAATCTCTTTCTTTATTATGTTGACCCAGAGATCCCTGTGTGGGTGGACTGTCATCCAGGATGCATATCACAAACCACTTCATTTCTCAGAGGGAAAGACTTCAAG